>JANSJX010000498.1:0-24178 GCA_026168455.1 Theocolax elegans
TTTCATCGTTTCGTTTCCTCTCCCTTTTTTCGTTCCCGAATATCCTCTAGTCTTCCTTTACGTTTACTTTTATTAAGTTCCTACCTAACCGCACGTTTATACACTACTATTTTATTATTATTAATCTAACATCTAATGCTTATTATTTTTTTTTGTCTATAACAATTATACGTATACTAATCATAATTTGTACTTTAAGAAATAATCTACTCACCGAAATAATTAATATAATACGGTGAAATTGATAAATTAAAAAAATTGAAATAGTAAAGAAGAATGAAGATAAATAATTGATTGTCAAATCTACCGATTCGAAACGTTTATATAGACGAATTAGAAGAACTATATCCCTGCGACGTTCCAATTTTCAGTAGCTTGCGATCAGGCAAATCTGTGTAACCCCTTCAATTTTCGGTCTGTCAATCTTTTTCTCACAGAGACGAGGCAATCAATTTGCAAAACAAATGAGTGATGCAAAGTGGCCAATATACATTCGAGCTCGAATGAATCGCAGTGACTCACGCGCAACTTTGCGACCCTCGCTTTATACACGACGTAAACTTGACAAAAAACTAATCGAACTACACAAGTGTAATGGATTTTAATTCAGTGTTTTACATAACCGAAACGATTTGTATTTTAATTTGTTCATCGTCTGAGGGTACTGTTGCAATTATTTAAAGAAAACGATCTAGACTCCAACTACATTTTAAATAACAATCAACGTATTTCGTTCAAACAAAAATATTTCTAACATCCATAATATACATATATATACACAACAAGGAAAAATAACATGTATTTGTTCGAAAAATCAATAAAACACCGAAAGTATATTCGGGAAGAAAAAAAATATGCTTATTACAAAAAGTCAAGAAAATCGTAAATAATTTAAGGATCTGCACTCTATGCTTAACGAAAATTTACACTCGCATAAAATTCCAAGTCCCGATATTATTCCGTAGCCGCGCACGTCCGATATTTCACGTTATATACGAACCCCGCACGGAGGAGAAAAGGCGAACGTACGCGAGAAACTGCACTCCTCTTGTCTTTTTCTCGAGTACGCGAATTGAAGGGAAAGAATATAGATTACACGTAAGGTATATTGTTCGTAAAATATAATTTCGAATGTTTTAAAAAACAAAAAACAAGTAATAATATTGTACGTGCGATTTAAATTAATTTTCATTATTATAATATTCAAAATATATATATGTACTTTTTCATTATAGCTTTTCCTTATTATGTAATATGCGCGAGTGAATTCATAAGTAAGCTAACACAAAAATCAATAAATTCGGAATATCAAAAAATAAAATAAAAAAAACAAGGCGTCCAAATATAATCATCGGATGACATCTCTCTCTATATATATAGAACCTAAGAATTATCGCTCTTCCCTTTTTTCAATAACACGTGCAACATTTCACTCGGGTACACACACAAATATATATACACACACATAGAGTATACACCGAGGAACTCGCGGCAAGGCTTTATATCTTTTTCCGAGGAGATAACAAACTGCCCGACAATGCGGTGCAACTACGCGAACAAGTATTCCAAACGCATACTCCGGTTTATGGGGGTTTCTATACCTATATATAGATAAAAATATCATTTTTACTTTCTTTCATTTTTGTTGAGTAATGGAAATTTTTAAACGAGAAATTCACTTCTCCAATATTCAAGTCATTTATTAATTTACACTTTCAAACTATATACACTTCGTTTTCATCGGGAAATTATTTTATAATTTTATTAATGATACGATTTAATTCATTTTTTATTACATAACTAAAATGAAAGTACTTATTGCATTAATGTATCTATTATAAATATATATTACATATAAAGGAAAACTCATTCGGACATCAATTAGTAAACATGTATTATATCCGTGTTTGATTCCCGACGCATATACCAAAATCGAATCTCTAATAAATTGTGAATGAATATATACGCCTGCACATATTGTACATGTTATATAAATTGTTTTCTACAATATATCATATAACTTCGAACTGATGATAAGTAATATACGTTTTCCAATGTCTTTGTTTATGTAATAATGTTCAACTGAATTTGATTTGGAAATTTTGAAAAATTAATTTTCGAAAAACAAGTATATATTTCGCATAATACACCGTATTATTCGCGAAAATTGTATGTACGAATACTTCGATGCGCAACCGTGTTGCAGCATACTTTACTCGAACCGAGCAATAAATAAACAAACATAATTAAAAATAATTACAATAGATACATACATATATCTCGCGAATACGCAATAAAATACGATACGCAAATTCACGTAAAAATCCATACACCATATATATATATATATATATATATATATATATATATATATTATATAGATATATATATATATATATATATATGTATAACGTATATGAAATAAAAACAATGGAAATTCTACTCCAGTTGTATACGTATATATATATACGTCGATTCGCATCGTATAACAAAAATATCGCAATTTTTTCCCCTCTTATTCCGAGTATCAAAAAACCCCCACGCGTAAAAAAAATAAGCGCAAAATTCGCTACGCTTTTTGAAAGCTTCACCGTAACCTCAGTTCTCGTATACCCATTAAATTTGTTTCACCATGTATATACGTGTGTGTGTGTATATATAATAGATATACAAAGGAAAAAACAATGAGCCCACGAGAATTCGTTTTCCCCGCGAAAAACATTGATGCGTTTATTGGATTTTGCGTACGGGAACGATGATTATGATTTATTGCTACCTACCTATAACCTGCTCGACAATAGCAATTGTTGTTAATTTTCTCTCCGTGTATATATGAATTCATCGATAGGTGTAATAATCAATGGAATACGAAAGATAATACGTTAGTCATGTTTATATATATATGACTAATAGGCTAATACTTTTGAACTTTTATTTAGTTTGTATATGTGCAGTATCTATATATACACTCAATAAATGTAAATGATGGGTGCGCGGAAATGAATAGGAAGAAGGATTTATAAATATGTATTCAACGTGTTTTTACAGGATACATCGTATACACATGTTGACATAGATTAAACGTTTTGTTTGAAAATATAGGTATGTTAAATAAGTATTGCAATATTTTGCGTATAGTATATGTATATAAGGAAAGGCGATTATTAATTAACAATAGTTTAAACGTTTAATAGGCTATTTACAACATAAAATGGACAACCTATGCTATATCGCAAGTTTAAAATGTTCCCTAACAAGATAATCCCAAAAGATCAACAATTATAAAAAAAAAATGAAATTACACGGAGAAATCACTCGCAGAAAAACGAGGAAAAACTTTAGTGAAAAGAGTAACGTGTATATATATAATATATAGTGAAAAATGCGTGAGTCGATCTGAAACTGGCTTTTCTCTTTTACCAGGGTTGATGCAAATTCAAGGGGAAGCCGCACACGAGATGAAGGACTTTGAGCGAAAAGTTTACGGTTTCGAGTTTGATGCCCGTCGGTCCTGTTTTGCGGTGTGCGTATATATATCTCACTTCTCTCACTCTCTTTCTCTATATCTTGAATGGTAATTTTCCAAGGAGTCAGACTAAGATTGTAAGTTACTTTCAACTAAAAGACTACCAACTTGTAATTTTTGAGTATATATATATATAGATCTCTCTGAAAGTGTGCATATCTCTATTTTTTAATAATGTATTTAATATATTATATTTATAATAAACTCGTCTTTGTTGATACATTGCTCGTTTATTTAAAGTAACAATGAAAAACTAAAGGTAACGAGAATCACAAAATAAACACATTTACCTATATATATATCTGGATATATTCATAAAAGTATTTTAAAAGTTTAGAAACGAAAATACGTAGCTATTAAAAGCGAAACTACGAATATTTTTACTTTCACATGAATTTGTAAAACCTTCAAAGAGATAAAAAAAAAGAGGAACGATTTACGAAAATGTCGGATTGAGTGGAACTAGAGTGAAAAATAAATGAGAAAAGCTTCAGGACGTCCCACCCCAGACATTTATACGCTTGGGAAGAATTGATCGTAAACAAAAGTTTGCTTAGGACTATGCAAAAAGTACGGAGTCACAAGGATATACTCTTCAACTCCTCTTCTTTTCCTCTTTTTTTTACAAACGGTATTGCTTTCCAGTACCTTTTGTTCTATTATAGTTTTTATTTTGCAATTGAAGTACCTTTACGTTTACACAGAATAGAGATATAGAAATATTATACAAGTAGATAGGCAAGGGGGCTTCTGGACCCCCCCACCACTCCACAATCCCATATAAATACACGGTCCCCTCCAAATTAATTAACAGGTGTGCATACGCCAGGTAAAATTCTAAGAATTTCATTTTTCCAAGAATTACGATTATCAATTGCATCGTGCTCAACGTGAATGAGACATGCATAGATGACGAGTATAGTTCGATGCGACTAAGGATCAAGTTACACACCTTTGCATTCGAAAGTGCAGTAAAATTATCAGCTTATTACTTAACAAGTGTGCGAGTCAAATTTCTCCGAAAATCTTTTCCAAGAATTAGATCTTTTTTAATTAATAAAATTGTTTAATTTATTTTAAGATATAAAATGCATGCACAAATACATAGTTGTACTTTTCGAGACAATTTTATAATAATTATGTCGATTAACTTTAAACTAAATTACAAATAAATTAACAAGTTTGCATGGGTCAAGTAAAATTTCCCCGAAAATTATTTCCGAGTATTAGGCACAACTGTTCAAGTTAATGTCACAATTGATGAGAAAGTCATACTTTTTACTGTCGTTTAGTCTAAACATTAATTTCCAAGAATTAAATTGCTTAATTAATAAAATCGTTTAAATCATTCGTTTTAAGAAATGAAATGCATGTGCAAATATATATTGTACTTTTCGAGCCAATTTCTAAACAAATAAATATTTACTTATTGTTCAATACTAATTATGTCAATTAAATTTAAAGTAGATTACATATATTTTATATAACATGCATAAGTATAGGTGAAAAGGATTCTTAATAAACTAGAGTAAAATAAATTTATTTCACATTTATTTTATTGTTTGAGTACATGTGTTACAATCTTTCTTTAACGGTGGTATCGCATTTACACTACAATGTTCACGACATCTTAAACATTTTAAAATTTCTGGATCACTTTTCAATTTTTTAGGTAATTTATTCCATGCCTGTTCGATACTGTTTGCTCCAAAAGTTGTCAGGAAACTTGTAGGTAATTGTGCAATATCGATCGAATCCATGAATGACAGATGTTCAGTTTTAAAAAATATTTTTAACGATCTTTCAATTGATGGAATATTGTCATGATAAAATTTTTTCAACAATAGGACGTTTCTGTGTTGTCTGTCAGTCTAACCCTCAACGTCGACTTGGAATGTCGTGATGCGACGACTTGAAGAAATTCACCTTGGACGTTGGATCTTTTTGCAAAACATATGTATGAATTTTTTTCAGGTATAAATAAGGTGATATTAAATAAATATTAATTCGTTTTTTTTACAAGAAACTTTAAATTATTAAAATGTCTAAAGAAATTTTATAAAGTGTAGGTAAATGTAACCTACATTTGTACCACACTTTCAAGAACTTTCCCCATATTTTTCTCAACATAAGTTTAATTTATAATAACTTTGTATAATGTTTGGCGTAAGTTTATCACATACTTTTCCAAACTTGTCCCACATTTAAATGTGTGAGTTGTCAAGTTTGGGAAAGTCTCATTGCCCAAGTTGCGCCAACTTTATACAAACATAAACTTGGGCCAAGTTTGGCACAAACTTTCACATTTTTACGCGGGTAATCGATAAGATTGATAATGTAAATATACTCTCTATATTAATGATAATAATTGTCTTTCACCCTTTATTATTGATTTCAAAACTAAAAGGAATATTTTTTAATTTCTTGTACTTAAAGTAAGTATTTAAATAAAGAAACCCATTTCCCAACTTCAAGGAATTGTAATAACATTTCCAAATCATCCGCCATCAACATGAAAGGAATATTACACACAAAATCAAGTTTTGGGCAAGACCTAATCAACAATTAGCACAAGCAACCTTTAATAGAAGGTTTTTATTAAGATGTTGAACCAACGATCTTGTACCTCCTCATTTAAAAAACCAAAGTAAGCTGCAAAAGGACTTCATTTTCCATATTAATTTTAGTTAGAACAAATTATTTATATAAGTTCCACATTGAATTAAAAGTGTAAATAATTTCTTATTAAAATTGAAGATGTAATTTGGAATTTTCCAAAAGATAAGAATTTAATTTATGACTTTTTAACTTTGAAGAAATAAAGTTTTGACGCTTACATTGGGAATATAATGTATTACACAAAAGAAAATTTGATTTATATTATTGTTATTGATATTGATTCGTTAGGCTACAATTTTAATATTCATTTAAATTTATAAATCTCAAATATTACATATGTTATTAAAAACGTTGAAGTGTCACTGCAAAATCTGCATATGCATGTTGACGTTGAAAGTGAAATTAGAGACGAAATTACAAGTAACTTATATAGTGTAAACAACAAAAATAAACATATAAAAATTCAAGACAAACTTTTAACTAAACAATTAAAGAAAAACAAATAATTTTTTAAAAATCATTCAGGAGTAATTTTTTCCAAAGGCTGATAAGGGTAAAGTATTGGTTATGTTTAAAAAAATCTAATTATATTCAAGATATGGATAAACTATTATTAGACATATATCGCATGTGAAAATAAAAATCCATTAAAAAAATTACAAGAAAACGCATAAAATTTTTAAAACTTTGTATACAATAATGAATTAAAATATAAATTAGTATAACGGACGCTTTATTAGCAAAATGCTATGGTCTACCAAAACTTTACAAACTTACTTTATTTGTTCGACTTATTATTTCTATTTATACCAGTCAATATCAATCATAACTATATATTCTTTAGCTAAGCACATTTATGAACATTGAAAGTTAGGTGTGATGTTACCAAAATCACATAGCAATAGTTTTGAATTGAAATCCAAATGAAATAAAATTAATATTTTTGAAAATTACATATATTTTCACTTAATGTTAATTCATTATTTACAAATGCTGCTCGTAATTTAATATTAAATAGTTTAAAAAGATGCGTACAAGATATACAAAACAATTGAAAAATACCGGTTAACGAAAAACAAAAATAAACAAAATTGCTTTTTCACCACGTTCGCACATTATTTTCGGATATCGTAATGGATAACTTGGAAAAATAATGTTTAAATAAACTTAAATAGGAATTTAATTGTATACCTCTTTTTTGTCACAGATATGTAGATGACATAATTTCATGTGTAAAAAAGACCATATTAAATTAATTGTTACCACATTCAACGATTTACGACCAAAATCTAAAATTTACATATAAAATTGAAGAAGTACGATGGTACAATTAATCTTTTAATAAATTGGTATTAAAACCTAACGTTTTCATTAAAAAATGGTTTTCTTAAATTAAGAATCCCACCTGGACTAGAAGAAATAAAAAAATAATTCTTTTCATTTTTAAATTTATTGTATATTACTTACATTAAAAATGAATATTCTAATGCGTTAGTATACATATTTTGTTTACTACAATGACACGCAGCTTTTTCAAACTCCCACCGCGAAAAATTATACAATTAGTTTTTCTCATCGGCGATCTCCAAAGTTTTATATCTTTTTTCTTTATTTTTCGTTTTTTACACCATTGATATACCTTATAAGAATTGATCATCACTTTTATAAATTCTCATTAAATTTTGGTGATCGCCGATTCAAATGAGGGTTTGAAACAACTTTATACAAACGTGTAAATCTCTTAAAGATAGTCCTTTCATAAAATCGAACATTACGCAAATGTTCTTTTATTTTGTATAAGAAATACCTTATAGTTTCCTTTAATCGGAAATAAATTTTAACTATAAAAATGAATAAAAAATATCTTTAAAATTGCATATGCTTATCACGAGATCTTGCGAAAGTATCGCAAGCTAAATGCCATAATTCAACATAATATTTTTTTACATTTGAGACGGTTGTAGTCAATCGCATTTATTACTTATGTATCCAAATATTGTTCAGTACCGGATAGATCACATAATTTTTCTGTTTATCAAAATGGTATAAACATTATTTTCAAGTTCATCGATGCACCGAGACAATTAAATACTGATATAGTATTGTAACTATCTTAAATAGTTAAAGTTAAGATGTAAAATTGAAATGTTATTGTAACCAGTTTATACGATTCTAATTTATAGTACTCACTTAAAGTATTGAAAATACTTAAAAGTTAAGAACCTTATGTAAAAAAATTATGTAGATATATAATTTGTTGCTAATTTTATAAATTCAAATACGAGTTAAGGAAAGGTATGCAAATTTTTTGTATCTACTTATGCAAACGCATATAATTAATACGATCTATCCGTTACTAAACTAGAATGCCACAAAATAATCGCAAAGATTGAGCACATATACTTAACCGTCGAAAGATCGTTTAATGAATTTGTAAGAATATAATGCGCTGATATGGGTATGTGCGCGACCCGTTAATCGTATATATGGGAAAAGCGAATTTCATAAGGTGTCAAGTCACCGTGATCGCTCATGCTTTGCTCTATTTGACAGAGAACGAATCGAAGTCAGTACCCTGCATCGTCCACAATTACGAATCTCTACATTCGAGGTATATATCTTAAACAGTGCATTGAGACGATTATTCATAATTTTGGCCAAATTATAATTGATACGTATATACATGCATCAAATTTTGTATTTTACGTTTCAAGTGAATAACAGTTATAATTGGATTTATGCGTGAGATGGTGCGTTAATTAAAATATTTTTATTACTTAATCTTGTTGCAAGTGTAGCGATCGAATTAATTAATTCTATAATTCCGATTAATCGTCATTCGCACCATTGTCTTCCTCGAACAGTCGTACTGGGTATATAGACAGATAGATTGATCGTTTTTTTATTAATATTAAAAGTCTAATTCACTTAAAAACTCTCGATGCGATACAAATTTTAAATAAGACGAGCAAAAGAGCAGTTGAAAATACATCCGAAACGGGCCTATTGTGGAACGGGGACGAAATACCGAAAGTAAATAGCTATAACACAGCTTATAAACGATTAATTTCTTTACGTACTAACCGACTCGTTTATTATTTGTATATAGGAAAACAATTATTTTGCTTCAATTGTATAATTGTTAAAACAAAAATAATTTTACAAATTGTACACTGAGAAAAAAATTTTTTTGATTAAAAAAAAGTTTCATTAATTCAAAGAAATGCATTTTATTTTGAAATATTTAATTGAACCAAGGAAATATATGTTTAAGTAGAAGGAATATTTTTATACTTCAAAGAAATGTTTCTTTTGAGGATAATTGTCAAATCTTATATTCTTCCAAAATAATATTTGATTGTTTCAACACAATCTTCTTTAAATTTACAATCGAAAAATTGTGGTGTGTAAAACTATTTTTTCTATCGAAAGAAACACTCAATAATACAATAATATATGTTTTAAAAATTAAAAAACGATATATTAATTGAAAAGATAATAATCTTCGTTGAAGGAAGCATTTCTTTAATCATATTGACTTATCATTGTGAAAATTAAAATTTTCTGTACATAGATGTAAACTTTTTTTAATATAATGAAATATTTCTTAGACTAGAAATTTTTTTTCAGTTTTAAGATTTTAGAATTATATTGAAAATTGAAAAACCTTGGCATATTAAAATATTTTTTTAAATTAAAATATTCAGCTTCCTGCTACACAAATATTTCTATATTCCAAATAAACAGTTGTGTGATTCAAATGAATATGTTTTGACCCAAAAGTTTATTTAGTCAAATCAATAGCTAAACTTATCCATTTAAAGAAATATTGTTATAATTTAATAAAATATAATGTCACATGAAACATTATTTAAGTTGCTTAAAGATCAAATTTTGATGACTTTAAAAAATATATGTGTGAAACAAACAATATGTTTTTTAGACCAATAAAATGTAGTTACAACTTAATTATATGCAATATATAATAAAAGATATATTAATTTTTTAAATACAATATTTTATTGAATTTGTTAAACATGTCATCAATGTTAAGAAATATAATTTTTATTACAAGAATTACTTTCTATGCTGCAAAAAATATTTGACCGATTGCCCGCAATGACATAATTTCTTTAATTCAATCTACTTTTTTTTGTTTTTAAGAAATTTTTTGGGACGACGACAAAACGCCTACTGATAAAACGCCTAATACCAATGTTCAGTTGATAGATTATAATAAGAATAAGAAACACTGGTAAACGAACCACCTGCAAAATATTTTTTAAGTGTAAATTAAAATACTGTTTTGATTAAGAACTCAATAACGAATAACTTTATTAGGTAAACGCTAAAAATTCAAAAAAGGATTACAATTTAAAAATTAAAAAAGTAATTAATCCGTAGTAACTCGAGTAAAATGTTTTTTTAAATTCTCTCATAAACAGTAGATTTAAACAATGGGATTATCTAAATATTATAATTACATATTAATAAATTGTATTGCTTTATATTATTTTAAGACATTTATTTTGAAAAAGTGAGTCAATTTCAAAAAATTAAATTGTATATGCATAGATTAAAAGCGGACCTTTTCTTTTAGATGTAGAATATATCACTGTAAGAAAGTTTTAATGCTCGTCTGTTATTGGGTGTTAAATATATTGACACGTATTAAATTGTTTTTATAAACAGTATAAGTATATTACACAAATATCTATTACAATTGTTTTTAATTTTTTTTATAATTCTAGTTATATCAACTGTCTTATATAGTAGTATAATTATGGTTTTTTTTACAAATAAATAATAATTTAGTATGCAATGTATATGTTATAGATTAAATAAAAAATTACATTTAATTAGAATTAAATATTTGATGTGTATATATATATACTACTACAAGTTGTACGTATGTGATAATAAGTCTTGTTTTGTTTTCGTTGCCAACGCGTGCGCGCAAAAAACACACACTCTGTTGTTCAATTTGTAGTAGTAATTATATAAAAAAAACGAAAAAAAGAAAATATATTTATGCATATATAAGTTGCTGTAAACGTATAGCAATTCGTGAAAGTATTTATAATTTATTGAAATTAGTTTATTAAATAAATGTAAATAATGGAGAAAAATCAAAATACAAGTTCTTTTTCAAGGGGATATGCTTTTAATGGCTATCAGTATAAATTGAATAGAAAAGTTGGAGATATTTTGTATGTATAATTTATTATTTGCCATGTTTACAATTTCAATATTGTTGAAAAATAAGAAGTTAAATTTCTTCAATTAGCTCTTTAATATGTTTAATGTTTATGTTGTGAAAAATCTTTTTAACTAAAAGGTTAATATACTATACGGATTTAAGTTAGTTTATAAAATTCTTTAGATACCTCATATGTATAAAGTCAGACAAAAAAGATGATAAATGTTCTGGTACATGCATTATACGGAATGGGAAGTATGAGGAAGGAAAATCTCGTCATACTCATTCTCCTATACTCACACTAGAAGAGGACAATAAATTTAAAATGCGGCTACGAGAAGCTGTTACAGCTCCTGGAAAGGTGGATGTGAAAAGTGTATATGATGCAATCAAATGCAAGTAAGTTTCAAGGGAGTGCCGTACTCAATTAAAAATTCAAATTTCGCGCCACAAAATAGCAGACAAAAAATTAACTAATTTACTTATAACAATTAATAAAAACAAATTTACGGGAAACCAGGAGTTTATTGCCCTCCGTTATGTAATTATCTATTATTTTACAAAGTTGCAAGTTATTATAACAATATGTCGCCAACAAAACCATAAAAAATATAAGAAAATTGCATTTTTCAAGGTCCTTGTCGACATATTGTTATAATAACGTGTAACTTTGTAATTACCAGAAAATTACATAACGGAGGGTACTAACTCCCGGTTTTGCGTAAGTTTGTTTTTATTAATTGTTATAAGTAAATTAGTTAATTTTTTGTCTGCTATTTTGTGGCGCGAAATTTGACTTTTTAATTGAGTACGGCACTCCCTTGAAATTGTAATCCTTTTTTGAATTTTTAGCGTTTACCTAATAAAGTTATTCGTTATTGAGTTCTTAATCAAAACAGTATTTTAATTTACACTTAAAAAATATTTTGCAGGTGGTTCGTTTACCAGTGTTTCTTATTCTTATTATAATCTATCAACTGAACATTGGTATTAGGCGTTTTATCAGTAGGCGTTTTGTCGTCGTCCCAAAAAATTTCTTAAAAACAAAAAAAAGTAGATTGAATTAAAGAAATTATGTCATTGCGGGCAATCGGTCAAATATTTTTTGCAGCATAGAAAGTAATTCTTGTAATAAAAATTATATTTCTTAACATTGATGACATGTTTAACAAATTCAATAAAATATTGTATTTAAAAAATTAATATATCTTTTATTATATATTGCATATAATTAAGTTGTAACTACATTTTATTGGTCTAAAAAACATATTGTTTGTTTCACACATATATTTTTTAAAGTCATCAAAATTTGATCTTTAAGCAACTTAAATAATGTTTCATGTGACATTATATTTTATTAAATTATAACAATATTTCTTTAAATGGATAAGTTTAGCTATTGATTTGACTAAATAAACTTTTGGGTCAAAACATATTCATTTGAATCACACAACTGTTTATTTGGAATATAGAAATATTTGTGTAGCAGGAAGCTGAATATTTTAATTTAAAAAAATATTTTAATATGCCAAGGTTTTTCAATTTTCAATATAATTCTAAAATCTTAAAACTGAAAAAAAAATTTCTAGTCTAAGAAATATTTCATTATATTAAAAAAAGTTTACATCTATGTACAGAAAATTTTAATTTTCACAATGATAAGTCAATATGATTAAAGAAATGCTTCCTTCAACGAAGATTATTATCTTTTCAATTAATATATCGTTTTTTAATTTTTAAAACATATATTATTGTATTATTGAGTGTTTCTTTCGATAGAAAAAATAGTTTTACACACCACAATTTTTCGATTGTAAATTTAAAGAAGATTGTGTTGAAACAATCAAATATTATTTTGGAAGAATATAAGATTTGACAATTATCCTCAAAAGAAACATTTCTTTGAAGTATAAAAATATTCCTTCTACTTAAACATATATTTCCTTGGTTCAATTAAATATTTCAAAATAAAATGCATTTCTTTGAATTAATGAAACTTTTTTTTAATCAAAAAAATTTTTTTCTCAGTGTACAATTTGTAAAATTATTTTTGTTTTAACAATTATACAATTGAAGCAAAATAATTGTTTTCCTATATACAAATAATAAACGAGTCGGTTAGTACGTAAAGAAATTAATCGTTTATAAGCTGTGTTATAGCTATTTACTTTCGGTATTTCGTCCCCGTTCCACAATAGGCCCGTTTCGGATGTATTTTCAACTGCTCTTTTGCTCGTCTTATTTAAAATTTGTATCGCATCGAGAGTTTTTAAGTGAATTAGACTTTTAATATTAATAAAAAAACGATCAATCTATCTGTCTATATACCCAGTACGACTGTTCGAGGAAGACAATGGTGCGAATGACGATTAATCGGAATTATAGAATTAATTAATTCGATCGCTACACTTGCAACAAGATTAAGTAATAAAAATATTTTAATTAACGCACCATCTCACGCATAAATCCAATTATAACTGTTATTCACTTGAAACGTAAAATACAAAATTTGATGCATGTATATACGTATCAATTATAATTTGGCCAAAATTATGAATAATCGTCTCAATGCACTGTTTAAGATATATACCTCGAATGTAGAGATTCGTAATTGTGGACGATGCAGGGTACTGACTTCGATTCGTTCTCTGTCAAATAGAGCAAAGCATGAGCGATCACGGTGACTTGACACCTTATGAAATTCGCTTTTCCCATATATACGATTAACGGGTCGCGCACATACCCATATCAGCGCATTATATTCTTACAAATTCATTAAACGATCTTTCGACGGTTAAGTATATGTGCTCAATCTTTGCGATTATTTTGTGGCATTCTAGTTTAGTAACGGATAGATCGTATTAATTATATGCGTTTGCATAAGTAGATACAAAAAATTTGCATACCTTTCCTTAACTCGTATTTGAATTTATAAAATTAGCAACAAATTATATATCTACATAATTTTTTTACATAAGGTTCTTAACTTTTAAGTATTTTCAATACTTTAAGTGAGTACTATAAATTAGAATCGTATAAACTGGTTACAATAACATTTCAATTTTACATCTTAACTTTAACTATTTAAGATAGTTACAATACTATATCAGTATTTAATTGTCTCGGTGCATCGATGAACTTGAAAATAATGTTTATACCATTTTGATAAACAGAAAAATTATGTGATCTATCCGGTACTGAACAATATTTGGATACATAAGTAATAAATGCGATTGACTACAACCGTCTCAAATGTAAAAAAATATTATGTTGAATTATGGCATTTAGCTTGCGATACTTTCGCAAGATCTCGTGATAAGCATATGCAATTTTAAAGATATTTTTTATTCATTTTTATAGTTAAAATTTATTTCCGATTAAAGGAAACTATAAGGTATTTCTTATACAAAATAAAAGAACATTTGCGTAATGTTCGATTTTATGAAAGGACTATCTTTAAGAGATTTACACGTTTGTATAAAGTTGTTTCAAACCCTCATTTGAATCGGCGATCACCAAAATTTAATGAGAATTTATAAAAGTGATGATCAATTCTTATAAGGTATATCAATGGTGTAAAAAACGAAAAATAAAGAAAAAAGATATAAAACTTTGGAGATCGCCGATGAGAAAAACTAATTGTATAATTTTTCGCGGTGGGAGTTTGAAAAAGCTGCGTGTCATTGTAGTAAACAAAATATGTATACTAACGCATTAGAATATTCATTTTTAATGTAAGTAATATACAATAAATTTAAAAATGAAAAGAATTATTTTTTTATTTCTTCTAGTCCAGGTGGGATTCTTAATTTAAGAAAACCATTTTTTAATGAAAACGTTAGGTTTTAATACCAATTTATTAAAAGATTAATTGTACCATCGTACTTCTTCAATTTTATATGTAAATTTTAGATTTTGGTCGTAAATCGTTGAATGTGGTAACAATTAATTTAATATGGTCTTTTTTACACATGAAATTATGTCATCTACATATCTGTGACAAAAAAGAGGTATACAATTAAATTCCTATTTAAGTTTATTTAAACATTATTTTTCCAAGTTATCCATTACGATATCCGAAAATAATGTGCGAACGTGGTGAAAAAGCAATTTTGTTTATTTTTGTTTTTCGTTAACCGGTATTTTTCAATTGTTTTGTATATCTTGTACGCATCTTTTTAAACTATTTAATATTAAATTACGAGCAGCATTTGTAAATAATGAATTAACATTAAGTGAAAATATATGTAATTTTCAAAAATATTAATTTTATTTCATTTGGATTTCAATTCAAAACTATTGCTATGTGATTTTGGTAACATCACACCTAACTTTCAATGTTCATAAATGTGCTTAGCTAAAGAATATATAGTTATGATTGATATTGACTGGTATAAATAGAAATAATAAGTCGAACAAATAAAGTAAGTTTGTAAAGTTTTGGTAGACCATAGCATTTTGCTAATAAAGCGTCCGTTATACTAATTTATATTTTAATTCATTATTGTATACAAAGTTTTAAAAATTTTATGCGTTTTCTTGTAATTTTTTTAATGGATTTTTATTTTCACATGCGATATATGTCTAATAATAGTTTATCCATATCTTGAATATAATTAGATTTTTTTAAACATAACCAATACTTTACCCTTATCAGCCTTTGGAAAAAATTACTCCTGAATGATTTTTAAAAAATTATTTGTTTTTCTTTAATTGTTTAGTTAAAAGTTTGTCTTGAATTTTTATATGTTTATTTTTGTTGTTTACACTATATAAGTTACTTGTAATTTCGTCTCTAATTTCACTTTCAACGTCAACATGCATATGCAGATTTTGCAGTGACACTTCAACGTTTTTAATAACATATGTAATATTTGAGATTTATAAATTTAAATGAATATTAAAATTGTAGCCTAACGAATCAATATCAATAACAATAATATAAATCAAATTTTCTTTTGTGTAATACATTATATTCCCAATGTAAGCGTCAAAACTTTATTTCTTCAAAGTTAAAAAGTCATAAATTAAATTCTTATCTTTTGGAAAATTCCAAATTACATCTTCAATTTTAATAAGAAATTATTTACACTTTTAATTCAATGTGGAACTTATATAAATAATTTGTTCTAACTAAAATTAATATGGAAAATGAAGTCCTTTTGCAGCTTACTTTGGTTTTTTAAATGAGGAGGTACAAGATCGTTGGTTCAACATCTTAATAAAAACCTTCTATTAAAGGTTGCTTGTGCTAATTGTTGATTAGGTCTTGCCCAAAACTTGATTTTGTGTGTAATATTCCTTTCATGTTGATGGCGGATGATTTGGAAATGTTATTACAATTCCTTGAAGTTGGGAAATGGGTTTCTTTATTTAAATACTTACTTTAAGTACAAGAAATTAAAAAATATTCCTTTTAGTTTTGAAATCAATAATAAAGGGTGAAAGACAATTATTATCATTAATATAGAGAGTATATTTACATTATCAATCTTATCGATTACCCGCGTAAAAATGTGAAAGTTTGTGCCAAACTTGGCCCAAGTTTATGTTTGTATAAAGTTGGCGCAACTTGGGCAATGAGACTTTCCCAAACTTGACAACTCACACATTTAAATGTGGGACAAGTTTGGAAAAGTATGTGATAAACTTACGCCAAACATTATACAAAGTTATTATAAATTAAACTTATGTTGAGAAAAATATGGGGAAAGTTCTTGAAAGTGTGGTACAAATGTAGGTTACATTTACCTACACTTTATAAAATTTCTTTAGACATTTTAATAATTTAAAGTTTCTTGTAAAAAAAACGAATTAATATTTATTTAATATCACCTTATTTATACCTGAAAAAAATTCATACATATGTTTTGCAAAAAGATCCAACGTCCAAGGTGAATTTCTTCAAGTCGTCGCATCACGACATTCCAAGTCGACGTTGAGGGTTAGACTGACAGACAACACAGAAACGTCCTATTGTTGAAAAAATTTTATCATGACAATATTCCATCAATTGAAAGATCGTTAAAAATATTTTTTAAAACTGAACATCTGTCATTCATGGATTCGATCGATATTGCACAATTACCTACAAGTTTCCTGACAACTTTTGGAGCAAACAGTATCGAACAGGCATGGAATAAATTACCTAAAAAATTGAAAAGTGATCCAGAAATTTTAAAATGTTTAAGATGTCGTGAACATTGTAGTGTAAATGCGATACCACCGTTAAAGAAAGATTGTAACACATGTACTCAAACAATAAAATAAATGTGAAATAAATTTATTTTACTCTAGTTTATTAAGAATCCTTTTCACCTATACTTATGCATGTTATATAAAATATATGTAATCTACTTTAAATTTAATTGACATAATTAGTATTGAACAATAAGTAAATATTTATTTGTTTAGAAATTGGCTCGAAAAGTACAATATATATTTGCACATGCATTTCATTTCTTAAAACGAATGATTTAAACGATTTATTAATTAAGCAATTTAATTCTTGGAAATTAATGTTTAGACTAAACGACAGTAAAAAGTATGACTTTCTCATCAATTGTGACATTAACTTGAACAGTTGTGCCTAATACTCGGAAATAATTTTCGGGGAAATTTTACTTGACCCATGCAAACTTGTTAATTTATTTGTAATTTAGTTTAAAGTTAATCGACATAATTATTATAAAATTGTCTCGAAAAGTACAACTATGTATTTGTGCATGCATTTTATATCTTAAAATAAATTAAACAATTTTATTAATTAAAAAAGATCTAATTCTTGGAAAAGATTTTCGGAGAAATTTGACTCGCACACTTGTTAAGTAATAAGCTGATAATTTTACTGCACTTTCGAATGCAAAGGTGTGTAACTTGATCCTTAGTCGCATCGAACTATACTCGTCATCTATGCATGTCTCATTCACGTTGAGCACGATGCAATTGATAATCGTAATTCTTGGAAAAATGAAATTCTTAGAATTTTACCTGGCGTATGCACACCTGTTAATTAATTTGGAGGGGACCGTGTATTTATATGGGATGGTGGAGTGGTGGGGGGGAGGCAGAATCCCCCTTGCCTATCTACTTATACATATATCGGTTACGTAATTCGTGAAGCAGGTATACACTTTTATTTCTTACAATAAATTAAAACGTAAAAACTGTTCAAGAAAACGAAACGGGCCTTTGTTTTATAATTGGTCGACAGCAATAACCTTATGAAAATTATGACCGTCGTAATTTACGTTTTCATCTCCAAATACATAAATAAATTCTTTAAAGAAATTTCCAATATCATTTGGTAAATTACTGGAGGAAAATATAATGTTTTATTAACGTTTTGCCTAAAAAGTGTATGATTTCTAGTAATAACTCGATGATGTATTTTAAATAACATAAGAAATTAAATGTCACCACGCACACCAAACAGCTTATAAAAGAACAACTTTATCTTTACATGAACCATAGTAAATCCTCTTTCTTCGGTAGTAAATTCAATTCAAAATCAAACACGGACTAAATAGCTAAAAAAAGCTCTCTGATTTAACCGAATAAAAAAAAGGACGCAAGCACCTGTCACCAAGTTTCCAAATGCATCGAAGGAAAAGCTTCTAGGGAATTTATCGCGACCTTAAGCTCTTCGCGTGTAGGCGCGGTCTCAAAAGGGCATTCGAGTATATTCATATTTGCATAATGTTTTCCTCCCTTTGAAGCGATCCAATAAGAGGGTCGACGTCAGAATGGATAGAAAAAAATGTAGAAGTGAGGAGATCCGTATACGATGTTTGACGACCGTCTGAAATTACCTTTGCTACTTTAGCAGTTTCTGTTTCTTCAGTGAGCTTTTATTGCAAGAGTTTCTTTTCGCACTGTGACTTGCAATTTTATAAAGTTTGAATAACATTGATGTAGCCATATCGGGATAAGTGATTATAAGTATGAATTTTTGTACCATGTACTAAAAATCGTATGCATCTAATAAGTGTGATTTTAAGGGAACAAGCCTGGGTTAAAAATGAAAAAAAGCTATTCAATATTAACAATTAATAATTTTTTTCATAATAATTGAAATATTTCTTAATTTTTTTAACAAATTTATTATTATTAATTTTATTTAAAAATTTTTGGTCAATTGATATGTAACGTAACTATTTTAATTGATTATAAGACTCCATACTCTGATTTTTTTTTCATAATGGACTTACCGCAGGATATCTCAGGAACCACTTCATCGAATTGGCTGAAATTTAACAGGAACTTTTAAATATGATTTTAATCCACTTGAATGGAGCAGATTGTGTTAACATTGTAATAAAAACATTATTTTTATCAAATTATTTTAAGAAATTAAAAAAATTTGTAAACAGAAACTAAATAATTTTTTTAAATAAACATTAGTCTTTTGATGAAATTCTGCTCCATTCAAGTGGGTTAAAAACTATTGAAAAGTTACTGATAAAATTTCAGCCTATTCGATGAAGTGGTTCCTGAGATATCCTGCAGTAAGTTCATTAAACAAAAAAACCAGAGTATGAAGTCTCATAATTAGTAATATAGCTTTAGTTAAAGTTAAAGTAGTTTAAAGTTAACAATAATACAATTTGTTTAGAAAATTAAGAAATGTTAAAATTAAATTATTATGAAAAAAATGATTAATTGTTATATTGAATAGTTCTTTTTCAATTTTAACCCAGGATAATTTTTTAGTTTGTAAGCATAGATTAAGTTTGAATCTTATAGTTACGCGCTATTAAATGTTTATTAAAAAAAAGATAACAAAAAATATATAATAAAATCAATTTTTATCGTTAACCATTTGTTCTATTATAAATGGGTAGTTTTACTGTCAACTAGTCTAAAAATGAAAGAAAACTGTCCCATTATCCTATACACCTGAAGACATTAAATCACTTGCCGCCTACACAACTAAACGATACAAATATATACCGTAAAATAACACTTATATAATTGTATGCTGTAGAGTCCTAAATTAATAATTATTACAATAATAATTCGATTATTATACGTTTTATTTTCTGTAAAAACTGCAATGTAAAAAATATAATTACAAACTCTTATTTATAAAAAGTTGAACGAAGAGGCTTTTAACTCTTTAACGCCTGCAGGGCGTGTTTCGGACACCCCTTTTCGAGAGCTCATAACTAACGCTGTTTGCATGTAAAAAAATTCGCATAACTGTAGTCTTATAGATTAAAGTACTCTTTTCTCGACTGTTTCTACAAAAAGTTTACAAGAAGTTTCAAGAATTTTTCACATATTTTTTATAATCTAGTTTTTAAGGGTTTTCTGGACTGCAGGGAACTTAGAACCCTAACCGGTGGGGTAATTCCTTGAATTGCAAAGATACATGGTTCATGCATTAATTTTTCACTATAAGTTCAAAATGATAGTAGTTGTTGATGTAAATATGTATAAAAATACACCTGTAATATTTTAAAAAAAAATAAAAGTATTTTTTTCAATTTCTTGAGGGTAAGGTGGATTTGTTTAGTTTATTGTTGACAACATTCGATATCCTCTTCAGGGTTCTTAATCTGAGAATAATAATCTTGTTGTATACTCAAAAAATTGAAAAAGAATACTTTTAATTATTTAAATCACAAATAGAGGGTAACGACGAGAAAAAGGGTATCATCGTACAACTATATATACTATATGAATGATCATTATAGAATAATCAAACGAAACGTTAAAAATTTTTGAGGTTTGTGAAAAACTGAAAACATTATTTGTACGTTTTCAAGTTATAATATTTCATTGAGTGTCAATAGAATGGATAAAAAAACTATTTTGCTACTTATGTTCATTTTTAAAATGCAACACAATAGTTTAAGAATTATGAATCATTCTGTCACGGCACTTCAACAACTCATATTTAATGCCATAGTCATTCACATTCATTCATACAACAAATCTATAAATATTAGAGTATGTGCAAAACTAAGAGAAGAGACGTCTTGTTTATCAATAATCTTTAAGTGTGTGCTCACACTTAAAGATCATTGATCAGAGGATTTCTCAAAAAAAAAAAAAAAAACACAATAATATAATACAGTTAGATTGTGGATGAACAGAAACGTCTTTTCTGTTATTTTCCCAAGCACAGTTTCAAAACTTGTGTGTGGGACCCCCTTGAGTGTCAATGTATAAACGCATTGCTATGCATTATGATAAACTTTTTTCGTCGTATTGTGACTAATTATATTGCATTAAACAACCCAAAAATATTAAACTAAATTTCACAAATATTTCACATTCTCTGCAAAAAACCACTAGAGGATCCGATTTACATAATACAATAACATGAATGAAATTCGCCTTATCGGGAAAACTGTTTCCCATTTGGAATACAAAATATCTACCATCTCATATCTGAAAACGAATCTCCAAAAAATGTTGTGAGTATATATATAGAAATAGAGAACATTTTTATGCATATACATGTGTGTATTCGTGTCTCATTTCTTTCCACGAGTAAAAATTTTCGTAGTTAATTCAGAATATGATGAAATTCATAAAAAAGTAATGTTTGATTATTTGAGCGAGTACATCATTTGAATGGGATCAAAGCCGAATTGTTTGTACTTGCCTTGTTATCTGCATAGACACACGCAGTCCCTATCCATCTCTCTCTCTCAGTGCAGTTAGGTACGGAAATTCTGAAATGTCGCGTGTGTTATGGAAATCCGAGACAACAAGCCGTTCATCTTATGGTTGGCAGAATCAGTCCAGGGACATTATGCGGATCCCGTTTCTCTTGTTTCATATGTTATTTTAATTTTCTTCCGTCTGGCATTATTTACCAGTCCTTTGTATATATATTTGCGTTGCTAACTCTGCATAGGATACGTAATTGTTGCCTTTTTTTCCTTATAGTATTACAATTCTCAGCTCTGATCGTTACTACGGTTTCTAATTAATCTTTTTCAATGCAATGATGTAACGTTGTAGTTAACATATATTTTCGGATATAACTTTTCTAATTTATTTAAATGTTTTATCGAATATATAATAACTATTCAAAATGTATTTTTTTATTTAAAATTTCTTAGTCATATAATCACGTCCATGGTTCGACGGAGCAAATAGATTATATTTCAAAGTGACGTAAAATAAAAAAAAAGAACGTTGGAAAATAATGTATAACTGTGTAAAAATGAAAATTATAAAACTATAAATCCGTAACGTGCATAACCTTGTTAGCCTTTCCGGGTTTGAACGCAAGTGTAACCGAAGGGTCCTCCGGTGGCCGAGGACTCTCGGATCTTGATTAAGCGGTGGTTTACCCCCCCTCGATGCCAGTCACCGAAAGCCCAGAAATTCACTACGAAGAAGGAGATTAACCCCTAGGTTCGCATTGACGTGGCGCAAACCAGTATTTCGTGTATACCTCTCGGCTCTTTGTTCTCATCATTTGCATATGGCGCGCGCAAGGCTTAATTTACCAGAGTTTTCGAACGTACCCCGCAGCTTTTTCGACCCACGGTTCAATCCTACAGTTCTTCTGTTATTCAAGAAGAGTAAAGTGTGACCAAATGAAACAGGAAGCTCAAATTTAACTTTGTACTGGTTGAAATGCATACGGTTGTAATTGCTTGTAACATCTTCGTAAAGTACATCACTTTCAGACGAAAAATATTTTCTACAAATAAATAATTAAAATATCCACTAAAATTGTACGCGAATACCACAAATTTCCCGTAATAATTGGTAAGGGGAAAAAGCAAAAACTTCTCGGTCAAAATTCACTTTGAAGTGATACATTGTCACAGTCGAAGAATTTCCTATTGTAAACCAGACACTAGTGGAAAAAACTGTCTATTCCACAAAAAAAAAAATGTTAAATTTTGAAAAATACCAAAAATCCCTTTGGCCAATGTTTTCGTTCATTGAAATATGAATGCAGTCGGTTGTTATACCTCACACCCTCTTTCGTGTATTAACTCACTATTGTATACCCACAATCCACCCTCACGCGTAATCCACTACTAGTGTACATTTCGCTATCCCTCTTGAACCTTTGTCGGTTTTGCACAGGGTTTATTATTATGAATCCCAGTGCGCATAGATTTCATGCACATTTTATACACGCGGTATATATATGTTGTGCAAAGATAATATTTTATTCTTCTTTCATAGTTGTCACTGTTGTATTTTTAAGTATTAATTATTATTTTAAACTGTATCGTAATCTTCTGTTCCAACATTAAATTTATATAATTTTACTCAAATGAAACAATGAAACTATCTTATTCGTGTAGATGCAATAACGATTTTTCGTTCAAAAAATCATACATCTTTTTTTCTGGAAAGAAAAAAAAGCAGTATCACCTGGATCAATAGTAACAACAAAAAAAAAAGATGATGCTAACCACACAGTCACAAAAGCTTCTCTAATCTCGTGCAGGATAAAAATAACCCCTGGATCGATTTATCCCCTCGTCGCAAAAACCGAACCCAAAATTTACGCGCATACATAAAGACGCGCGAGAAGCAATTGACCATTTATGTGTATAGCCTAGGTAAGATTGATGAGTTTAGGATCGGTCCAGTTATACCGATTCCAATCTCTTTTGGGTTGCCGCGTGACTAAAAATCGATCAATCGACACGCGAGGTCAAAGGGCGCGAACAATGAGACAAATCTATATATAAGGGGAACGAGCGCGCATTGTGCGACACGAAGGGAGGTGACCCGCCGCGAAACACCGAGGAAAAATGCCTCTCTCCACCCACCGCTGCTCCTCCACCTCCCCCTCCTCCTATGATTCTTTTGACTTTTCGACATCACGAATTTCACCGATTTTT
>JANSJX010000499.1:0-24164 GCA_026168455.1 Theocolax elegans
ACCGGCAAAGTCGAAATTTTCAAATTTTTTTTTGTTCCATAGCTGGGTGTTTTGAATTCAAATGGTTTTTTGCACGTATAAACACGTACAAACCGGCTAGGAAGTGCAAATTTTCACATTTTTAGATTTCGTTCCATAGCCGGGTGCTTTGAATTCAAATGCTTTTTTTCACGTATAAACCGTACAAACCGGCTAGGAAGTGTAAATTTTCAAATTTTTAGATTTCGTTCCATAGCCGTGTGCTTTGAATTCAAATGCTATTTTTCTCGTATAACACATATAAACCGACTAAGAAGTCCAAATTTTCAAATTTTTAGATTTCGTTCCTTTGCCGGGTGGATTTAATGAACATACATTTTTACACGTATATACACACATAAACCGGCAAAGAACTCGAAATTTTCAAATTTTTAGTTTTGTTCCATAGCTGGGTGCTTTGAATTCAAATGCTTTTTTCTGGTATAAACACGTATAAACTGGCTAAGAAGTCCAAATTTTCAAATTTTTAGTTTTCGTTCCATTGCGGGTGGATTGAATGAATATCATTTTTACACGTATATACACACTAAACCAGGCAACAGATAGTCGAAATTTTCAATTTTTTAGATTTCGTTCCATAGCGGGTGCTTTGAATTCAAATGCTTTTTTTCACGTATAAACACGAGAAACCGGCTAAGAAGTCCAAATTTTCAAATTTTTAGATTTCGTTCCATGCCGGGTGGATTGAATGAACATGCATTTTTGCACGTATTATACACACATAACCGGCAAAGAAGTCGAAATTTTCAAATTTTTAGATTTCGTTCCATATCCGTGTGCTTTGAATTCAAATGCTTTCTTCTGGTATAAACACGTATAAACTGGCTAAGAAGTCCAAATTTTCAAATTTTTAGATTTCGTTCCATTGCCGGGTGCATTGAATTAACATACATTTATACACGTATACCACACATAAACCGGCAAAGAAATCGATATGTTCAAATTTTTATATTTCGTTCGATTACCGTCGTGTGATTGAATTGACATGCATTTTTACATGTATATACACACATAAACCGGCAAAGAGGCCAAATTCAAATTTTAGATTGCGTTCCATAGCCGGGTGCTTTGAATTCCAAATGCTTTTTTTCACGTATAAACACGTACAAACCGGCTAGGAAGTGCAAATTTTCAAATTTTTAGATTTCGTTCCATAGCCGTGTGCTTTGAATTCAAATGCTTTTTTCTCGTATAAACACATATAAACCGGCTAAGAAGTCCAAATTTTCAACTTTTTAGATTTCGTTCCATTGCCGGGTGGATTTAATGAACATACATTTTGACACGTTTATACACACATAAACCGGCAAAGTCGAAATTTTGAAATTTTTAGATTTCGTTCCATAGCCGGGTGCTTTGAATTCAAATTCTTTTTTTCTCGTATAAACACATATAAACCGACTAAGAAGTACAAATTTTCAAATTTTAGATTTCGTTCCATTCCGGGTGGATTTAATGAACATACATTTTTACACGTTTATACACACATAAACCGGCAAAGAAGTCGAAATTTTCAAATTTTTATTTTTGTTCCATAGCTGGGTGTTTTGAATTCAAATGCTTTTTTTCACGTATAAACACGTACAAACCGATAAGAAGTCCAAATTTTCACATTTTTAGATTTCGTTCCATAGCCGGGTGCTTTGAATTCAAATGCTTTTTTTCACGTATAAACACGTACAAACCGGCTAGGAAGTGTAAATTTTCAAATTTTTAGATTTCGTTCCTTTGCCGGGTGGATATAATGAACATACATTTTTACACGTTTATACACACATAAACCGGCAAAGAAGTCGAAATTTTCAAATTTTTATTTTTGTTCCATAGCTGGGTGTTTTGAATACAAATGCTTTTTTTCTCGTATAAACACATATTAACCGGCTAAGAAGTCCAATTTCAACTTTGTAGATATCGTTCCATTGCCGGGTGGATTTAATGAACAGACATTTTTACACGTTTATACACACATAAACCGGCTAGGAAGACCAAATTTTAAATTTTTAGATTTCGTTCCATTGCCAGGTGGATTACATTAACATGATTTTTACATGTATATACACACATAAACCGGCAAAGAGGCCAATTTTCAAATTTTTAGATTTCGTTCCATAGGCAGGTGAATTGAATACAAATTGCTTTTTTTCTGGTATAAACACGTATAAACTGGCTAAGAAGTCCAAATTTTCCAAATTTTTAGATTTCGTTCCATTGCCGGTGGATTGAATGAACATGCATTTTACACGTATATACACACATAAACCGGCAAAGAAGTCGAAATTTTAAATTTTTAGATTTCGTTCCATAGCCGGGTGCTTTGAATTCAAATGCTTTTTTTCACTCGTATAAACACATAAAACCGGACTAGAAGTACAAATTTTCAAATTTTTAGATTTCGTTCCATTGCCGGGTGGATTTAATGAACATACATTTTTACACGTTTATACACACATAAACCGGCAAAGAAGTCGAAATTTTAAAATTTTTATTTTGTTCCATAGCTGGGTGTTTTGAATTCAAATGCTTTTTTTCACGTATAAACACGTACAAACCGGCTAAGAAGTCCAAATTTTCAACTTTTTAGATTTCGTTCCATTGCCGGGTAGATTTAATGAACATACATTTTTACACGTTTATACACACATAAACCGGCAAAGAAGTCGAAATTTTCAAATATGTAGTTTTGTTCCATAGCTGGGTGCTTTGAATTCAAATGCTTTTTTTCACGTATAAACACGTACAAACCGGCTAGGAAGTGCAAATTTTCAAATTTTTAGATTTCGTTCCATAGCCGTGTGCTTTGAATTCAAATGCTTTTTTTCTCGTATAAACACATATAAACCGGCTAAGAAGTCCAAATTTTCAACTTTTTAGATTTCGTTCCATTGCCGGGTAGATTTAATGAACATACATTTTTACACATTTATACACACATAAACCGGCAAAGAAGTCGAAATTTTCAAATTTTTAGTTTTGTTCCATAGCTGGGTGCTTTGAATTCAAATCCTTTTTTTCACGTATAAACACGTACAAACCGGCTAGGAAGTGCAAATTTTCAAATTTTTAGATTTCGTTCCATAGCCGTGTGCTTTGAATTCAAATGCTTTTTTTCTCGTATAAACACATATAAACCGACTAAGAAGTACAAATGTTCAAATTTTTAGATTTCGTTCCATTGCCGGGTGGATTTAATGAACATACATTTTTACACGTTTATACACACATAAACCGGCAAAGAAGTCGAAATATTCAAATTTTTATTTTTGTTCCATAGCTGGGTGTTTTGAATTCAAATGCTTTTTTTCACGTATAAACACGTACAAACCGGCAAAGAAGTCGAAATTTTCAAATTTTTAGTTTTGTTCCATAGCTGGGTGCTTTGAATTCAAATCCTTTTTTTCACGTATAAACACGTACAAACCGGCTAGGAAGTGCAAATTTTCAAATTTTTAGATTTCGTTCCATAGCCGTGTGCTTTGAGTTCAAATGCTTTTTTTCTCGTATAAACACATATAAACCGGCTAAGAAGTCCAAATTTTCAACTTTTTAGATTTCGTTCCATTGCCGGGTGGATTTAATGAACATACATTTTTACACGTTTATACACACATAAACCGGCAAAGAAGTCGAAATTTTGAAATTTTTAGATTTCGTTCCATAGCCGTGTGCTTTGAATTCAAATGCTTTTTTTCTCGTATAAACACATATAAACCGGCTAAGAAGTCCAAATTTTCAAATTTTTAGATTTCGTTCCATTGCCGGGTGGATTGAATGAACATGCATTTTTACACGTATATACACACATAATTCGGCAAAGAAGTCGAAATTTTCAAATTTTTAGATTTCGTTCCATAGCCGGGTGCATTGAATTCAAATGCTTTTTTTTCACGTATAAACACGTACAAACCGGCTAGGAAGTGCAAATTTTCAAATTTTTAGATTTTGTTCCATAGCCGGGTGCTTTGAATTCAAATGCTTTTTTTCACGTATAAACACGTACAAACCGGCTAGGACGTGCAAAGTTTCAAATTTTTAGATTTCGTTCCATAGCCGTGTGCTTTGAATTCAAATGCTTTTTTTCTCGTATAAACACATATAAACCGACTAAGAAGTACAAATTTTCAAATTTTTAGATTTCGTTCCATTGCCGGGTGGATTTAATGAACATACATTTTTACACGTTTATACACACATAAACCGGCAAAGAAGTCGAAATATTCAAATTTTTATTTTTGTTCCATAGCTGGGTGTTTTGAATTCAAATGCTTTTTTTCACGTATAAACACGTACAAACCGGCAAAGAAGTCGAAATTTTCAAATTTTTAGTTTTGTTCCATAGCTGGGTGCTTTGAATTCAAATCCTTTTTTTCACGTATAAACACGTACAAACCGGCTAGGAAGTGCAAATTTTCAAATTTTTAGATTTCGTTCCATAGCCGTGTGCTTTGAGTTCAAATGCTTTTTTTCTCGTATAAACACATATAAACCGGCTAAGAAGTCCAAATTTTCAACTTTTTAGATTTCGTTCCATTGCCGGGTGGATTTAATGAACATACATTTTTACACGTTTATACACACATAAACCGGCAAAGAAGTCGAAATTTTGAAATTTTTAGATTTCGTTCCATAGCCGTGTGCTTTGAATTCAAATGCTTTTTTTCTCGTATAAACACATATAAACCGGCTAAGAAGTCCAAATTTTCAAATTTTTAGATTTCGTTCCATTGCCGGGTGGATTGAATGAACATGCATTTTTACACGTATATACACACATAATTCGGCAAAGAAGTCGAAATTTTCAAATTTTTAGATTTCGTTCCATAGCCGGGTGCATTGAATTCAAATGCTTTTTTTTCACGTATAAACACGTACAAACCGGCTAGGAAGTGCAAATTTTCAAATTTTTAGATTTTGTTCCATAGCCGGGTGCTTTGAATTCAAATGCTTTTTTTCACGTATAAACACGTACAAACCGGCTAGGACGTGCAAAGTTTCAAATTTTTAGATTTCGTTCCATTGCCGGGTGGATTTAATGAACATACATTTTGACACGTTTATACACACATAAACCGGCAAAGAAGTCGAAATTTTGAAATTTTTAGATTTCGTTCCATAGCCGTGTGCTTTGAATTCAAATGCTTTTTTTCTCGTATAAACACATATAAACCGGCTAAGAAGTCCAAATTTTCAAATTTTTAGATTTCGTTCCATTGCCGGGTGGATTGAATGAACATGCATTTTTACACGTATATACACACATAATTCGGCAAAGAAGTCGAAATTTTCAAATTTTTCGTTTTGTTCCATAGCTGGGTGCTTTGAATTCAAATGCTTTTTTTCACGTATAAACACGTACAAACCGGCTAGGAAGTGCAAATTTTCAAATTTTTAGATTTCGTTCCATAGCCGTGTGCTTTGAATTCAAATGCTTTTTTTCTCGTATAAACACATATAAACCGGCTAAGAAGTCCAAATTTTCAACTTTTTAGATTTCGTTCCATTGCCGGGTGGATTTAATGAACATACATTTTTACACGTTTATACACACATAAACCGGCAAAGAAGTCGAAATTTTGAAATTTTTAGATTTCGTTCCATAGCCGGGTGCTTTGAATTCAAATTCTTTTTTTCTCGTATAAACACATATAAACCGACTAAGAAGTACAAATTTTCAAATTTTTAGATTTCGTTCCATTGCCGGGTGGATTTAATGAACATACATTTTTACACGTTTATACACACATAAACCGGCAAAGAAGTCGAAATTTTAAAATTTTTATTTTTGTTCCATAGCTGGGTGTTTTGAATTCAAATGCTTTTTTTCACGTATAAACACGTACAAACCGGCTAAGAAGTCCAAATTTTCAACTTTTTAGATTTCGTTCCATTGCCGGGTAGATTTAATGAACATACATTTTTACACGTTTATACACACATAAACCGGCAAAGAAGTCGAAATTTTCAAATATTTAGTTTTGTTCCATAGCTGGGTGCTTTGAATTCAAATGCTTTTTTTCACGTATAAACACGTACAAACCGGCTAGGAAGTGCAAATTTTCAAATTTTTAGATTTCGTTCCATAGCCGTGTGCTTTGAATTCAAATGCTTTTTTTCTCGTATAAACACATATAAACCGGCTAAGAAGTCCAAATTTTCAACTTTTTAGATTTCGTTCCATTGCCGGGTAGATTTAATGAACATACATTTTTACACATTTATACACACATAAACCGGCAAAGAAGTCGAAATTTTCAAATTTTTAGTTTTGTTCCATAGCTGGGTGCTTTGAATTCAAATCCTTTTTTTCACGTATAAACACGTACAAACCGGCTAGGAAGTGCAAATTTTCAAATTTTTAGATTTCGTTCCATAGCCGTGTGCTTTGAATTCAAATGCTTTTTTTCTCGTATAAACACATATAAACCGACTAAGAAGTACAAATGTTCAAATTTTTAGATTTCGTTCCATTGCCGGGTGGATTTAATGAACATACATTTTTACACGTTTATACACACATAAACCGGCAAAGAAGTCGAAATATTCAAATTTTTATTTTTGTTCCATAGCTGGGTGTTTTGAATTCAAATGCTTTTTTTCACGTATAAACACGTACAAACCGGCAAAGAAGTCGAAATTTTCAAATTTTTAGTTTTGTTCCATAGCTGGGTGCTTTGAATTCAAATCCTTTTTTTCACGTATAAACACGTACAAACCGGCTAGGAAGTGCAAATTTTCAAATTTTTAGATTTCGTTCCATAGCCGTGTGCTTTGAGTTCAAATGCTTTTTTTCTCGTATAAACACATATAAACCGGCTAAGAAGTCCAAATTTTCAACTTTTTAGATTTCGTTCCATTGCCGGGTGGATTTAATGAACATACATTTTTACACGTTTATACACACATAAACCGGCAAAGAAGTCGAAATTTTGAAATTTTTAGATTTCGTTCCATAGCCGTGTGCTTTGAATTCAAATGCTTTTTTTCTCGTATAAACACATATAAACCGGCTAAGAAGTCCAAATTTTCAAATTTTTATATTTCGTTCCATTGCCGGGTGGATTGAATGAACATGCATTTTTACACGTATATACACACATAATTCGGCAAAGAAGTCGAAATTTTCAAATTTTTAGATTTCGTTCCATAGCCGGGTGCATTGAATTCAAATGCTTTTTTTTCACGTATAAACACGTACAAACCGGCTAGGAAGTGCAAATTTTCAAATTTTTAGATTTTGTTCCATAGCCGGGTGCTTTGAATTCAAATGCTTTTTTTCACGTATAAACACGTACAAACCGGCTAGGACGTGCAAAGTTTCAAATTTTTAGATTTCGTTCCATAGCCGTGTGCTTTGAATTCAAATGCTTTTTTTCTCGTATAAACACATATAAACCGACTAAGAAGTACAAATTTTCAAATTTTTAGATTTCGTTCCATTGCCGGGTGGATTTAATGAACATACATTTTTACACGTTTATACACACATAAACCGGCAAAGAAGTCGAAATATTCAAATTTTTATTTTTGTTCCATAGCTGGGTGTTTTGAATTCAAATGCTTTTTTTCACGTATAAACACGTACAAACCGGCAAAGAAGTCGAAATTTTCAAATTTTTAGTTTTGTTCCATAGCTGGGTGCTTTGAATTCAAATCCTTTTTTTCACGTATAAACACGTACAAACCGGCTAGGAAGTGCAAATTTTCAAATTTTTAGATTTCGTTCCATAGCCGTGTGCTTTGAGTTCAAATGCTTTTTTTCTCGTATAAACACATATAAACCGGCTAAGAAGTCCAAATTTTCAACTTTTTAGATTTCGTTCCATTACCGGGTGGATTTAATGAACATACATTTTTACACGTTTATACACACATAAACCGGCAAAGAAGTCGAAATTTTGAAATTTTTAGATTTCGTTCCATAGCCGTGTGCTTTGAATTCAAATGCTTTTTTTCTCGTATAAACACATATAAACCGGCTAAGAAGTCCAAATTTTCAAATTTTTAGATTTCGTTCCATTGCCGGGTGGATTGAATGAACATGCATTTTTACACGTATATACACACATAATTCGGCAAAGAAGTCGAAATTTTCAAATTTTTAGATTTCGTTCCATAGCCGGGTGCATTGAATTCAAATGCTTTTTTTTCACGTATAAACACGTACAAACCGGCTAGGAAGTGCAAATTTTCAAATTTTTAGATTTTGTTCCATAGCCGGGTGCTTTGAATTCAAATGCTTTTTTTCACGTATAAACACGTACAAACCGGCTAGGACGTGCAAAGTTTCAAATTTTTAGATTTCGTTCCATTGCCGGGTGGATTTAATGAACATACATTTTGACACGTTTATACACACATAAACCGGCAAAGAAGTCGAAATTTTGAAATTTTTAGATTTCGTTCCATAGCCGTGTGCTTTGAATTCAAATGCTTTTTTTCTCGTATAAACACATATAAACCGGCTAAGAAGTCCAAATTTTCAAATTTTTAGATTTCGTTCCATTGCCGGGTGGATTGAATGAACATGCATTTTTACACGTATATACACACATAATTCGGCAAAGAAGTCGAAATTTTCAAATTTTTCGTTTTGTTCCATAGCTGGGTGCTTTGAATTCAAATGCTTTTTTTCACGTATAAACACGTACAAACCGGCTAGGAAGTGCAAATTTTCAAATTTTTAGATTTCGTTCCATAGCCGTGTGCTTTGAATTCAAATGCTTTTTTTCTCGTATAAACACATATAAACCGGCTAAGAAGTCCAAATTTTCAACTTTTTAGATTTCGTTCCATTGCCGGGTGGATTTAATGAACATACATTTTGACACGTTTATACACACATAAACCGGCAAAGTCGAAATTTTGAAATTTTTAGATTTCGTTCCATAGCCGGGTGCTTTGAATTCAAATTCTTTTTTTCTCGTATAAACACATATAAACCGACTAAGAAGTACAAATTTTCAAATTTTTAGATTTCGTTCCATTCCGGGTGGATTTAATGAACATACATTTTTACACGTTTATACACACATAAACCGGCAAAGAAGTCGAAATTTTCAAATTTTTATTTTTGTTCCATAGCTGGGTGTTTTGAATTCAAATGCTTTTTTTCACGTATAAACACGTACAAACCGATAAGAAGTCCAAATTTTCACATTTTTAGATTTCGTTCCATAGCCGGGTGCATTGAATTCAAATGCTTTTTTTTCACGTATAAACACGTACAAACCGGCTAGGAAGTGCAAATTTTCAAATTTTTAGATTTTGTTCCATAGCCGTGTGCTTTGAATTAAAATGCTTTTTTTCTCGTATAAACACATATAAACCGGCTAAGAAGTCCAAATTTTCAAATTTTTAGATTTCGTTCCATTGCCGGGAGGATTTAATGAACATACATTTATACACGTATATACACACATAAACCGGCAAAGAAATCGATATGTTCAAATTTTTATATTTCGTTCGATTACCGCGTGGATTGAATTGACATGCAGTTTTACATGTATATACACACATAAACCGGCAAAGGAGGCCAAATTTCAAATTTTTAGATTGCGTTCCATAGCCGGGTGCTTTGAATCCAAATGCTTTTTTTCACGTATATACACACATAAACCAGAAGGGAAGACCAAATTTTCAAATTTTTAGATTTCGTGCCTTAGCCGGGTGCTTTGAATTAACATACATTTTTACACGTATATACACACATAAACCGGCAAAGAAGTCGATATTTTCAAATTTTTAGATTTCGTTTCATTGCCGGGTGGATTGAATTGACATGCATTTTTACATGTATATACACACATAAAACGGCAAAGAAGGCCAAATTTTCAAATTTATAGATTTCTTTCCGATCAAATATTTTGATTTCGTTCCATAGCCGGGTGCTTTGAATACAAATATTTTTTTCACGTATATGCACACATAAACCGGCTAAGAAGTCCAAATTTTCAAATTTTTAGATTTCGTGCCTTAGCCGGGTGCTTTGAATTAACATACATTTTTACACGTATATACACACATAAACCGGCAAAGAAGTCGATATTTACAAATTTTTAGATTTCGTTTCATTGCCGGGTGGATTGAATTAACATGCATTTTTACATGTATATTCACACATAAACAGGCAAAGAAGGCCAAATTTTCGAATTTTTAGATTTCGTTTCGTTGCCGGGTGGATTGAGTTAACATGCAATATTACACGTATATACACGCATAAACCGGCTATGAAGACGAAATTTTCCAGTTTTTAGATTGCGTTCCATAGCCGGGTTCTTTGAATTCAAATGCTTTTTTTCATGTATATACACGTCTAAACCGGCTATGAAGTCGAAATTTTTAAATTTTTAGATTTCGTTCCATTGCCGCGTGGAATGAATTAACATGCATTTTTACACATATATACACACATAAACCGGCAAAGAAGTCGATATTTTCAAATTTTTAAATTTCGTTCGATTACCGCGTGGATTGAATTGACATGCATTTTTACATGTATATACACACAGAAACCGGCAAAAAAGGCCAAATTTTCAAATTTTTAGATTTCGTTGCGATGCCGGTTAGTTTGAGTTAACATGCACTATTACACGTATATACACGCATAACCCGGCTATGAAGTCGTTATTTTCAAATTTTAAGATTTCGTTCCATTGCCGGGTGGATTGAATTAACAAGCATTTTTACACGTATATACACACATAAACCGGTAAAGAAGTCGTAATTTTCAAATTTTTAGATTTCGTTCCGTAGCCGGGTGCTTTGAATTCAAATGCTTTTTTTCTCGTATAAACACATATTAACCGGCTAAGAATTCCAAATTTTCACATTTTTAGATTTCGTTCCATAGCCGGGTGTTTTAAATTCAAATTCTTTTTTTCTCGTATAAACACATTTAAACCGGCTAAGAAGTCCAAATTTTGAAATTTTTAGATTTCGTTCCATAGCCGCATGCTTTGAATTCAAATGCATTTTTTCTTGTATAAACACATATTAACCGGCTAAGAAGTACAAATTTTCAAATTTTTAGATTTCGTTCCATAGCCGGGTGCTTTGAATTCAAATGCTTTCTTTCACGTATAAACACATATAGAGCGGCTAAGAAGACCACATTTTTAAATCTTTAGATTTCGTTCTATAGCCGGGTGCTTTGAATTCAAATGCTTTTTTTCACGTATAAACACGTACAAACCGACTAGGAAGTCCAAATTTTCAAATTTTTAGATTTCGTTCCAAAGCCGGGTGCTTTGAATTCAAATGCTTTTTTTCTCGTATAAACACATATTAACCGGCTAAGAATTCCAAATTTTCACATTTTTAGATTTCGTTCCATAGCCGGGTGTTTTAAATTCAAATTCTTTTTTTCTCGTATAAACACATTTAAACCGGCTAAGAAGTCCAAATTTTGAAATTTTTAGATTTCGTTCCATAGCCGGGTGCTTTGAATTCAAATGCATTTTTTCTTGTATAAACACATATTAACCGGCTAAGAAGTACAAATTTTCAAATTTTTAGATTTCGTTCCATAGCCGGGTGCTTTGAATTCAAATGCTTTCTTTCACGTATAAACACATATAGAGCGGCTAAGAAGTCCACATTTTCAAATTTTTAGATTTCGTTCCATAGCCGGGTGCTTTGAATTCAAATGCTTTCTTTCACGTATAAACCCATATAGAGCGGCTAAGAAGTCCAAATTTTGAAATTTTTAGATTTCGTTCTATAGCCGGGTGCTTTGAATTCAAATGCTTTTTTTCACGTATAAACACGTACAAACCGACTAGGAAGTCCAAATTTTCAAATTTTTAGATTTCGTTCCAAAGCCGGGTGCTTTGAATTCAAATGCTTTTTTTCTCGTATAAACACATATTAACCGGCTAAGAAGTCCAAATTTTCAAATTTTTAGATTTCGTTCTATAGCCGGGTGCTTTGAATTAACATACATTTTTACACGTATATACACACATAAACCGGCAAAGAAGTCGATATTTTCAAATTTTTAGATTTCGTTTCATTGCCGGGTGGATTGAATTAACATGCATTTTTACATGTATATTCACACATAAACAGGCAAAGAAGGCCAAATTTTCAAATTTTTAGATTTCGTTCCGTTGCCGGGTGGATTGAGTTAACATGCAATATTACACGTATATACACGCATAAACCGGCTATGAAGACGAAATTTTCCAGTTTTTAGATTGCGTTCCATAGCCGGGTTCTTTGAATTCAAATGCTTTTTTTCATGTATATACACGTCTAAACCGGCTATGAAGTCGAAATTTTTAAATTTTTAGATTTCGTTCCATTGCCGCGTGGAATGAATTAACATGCATTTTTTCACATATATACACACATAAACCGGCAAAGAAGTCGATATTTTCAAATTTTTAAATTTCGTTCGATTACCGCGTGGATTGAATTGACATGCATTTTTACATGTATATACACACAGAAACCGGCAAAAAAGGCCAAATTTTCAAATTTTTAGATTTCGTTGCGATGCCGGTTAGTTTGAGTTAACATGCACTATTACACGTATATACACGCATAACCCGGCTATGAAGTCGAAATTTTCAAATTTTAAGATTTCGTTCCATTGCCGGGTGGATTGAATTAACAAGCTTTTTTACACGTATATACACACATAAACCGGTAAAGAAGTCGTAATTTTCAAATTTTTAGATTTCGTTCCGTAGCCGGGTGCTTTGAAATCAAATGCTTTTTTTCTCGTATAAACACATATTAACCGGCTAAGAATTCCAAATTTTCACATTTTTAGATTTCGTTCCATAGCCGGGTGTTTTAAATTCAAATTCTTTTTTTCTCGTATAAACACATTTAAACCGGCTAAGAAGTCCAAATTTTGAAATTTTTAGATTTCGTTCCATAGCCGGGTGCTTTGAATTCAAATGCATTTTTTCTTGTATGAACACATATTAACCGGCTAAGAAGTACAAATTTTCAAATTTTTAGATTTCGTTCCATAGCCGGGTGCTTTGAATTCAAATGCTTTCTTTCACGTATAAACACATATAGAGCGGCTAAGAAGTCCACATTTTCAAATCTTTAGATTTCGTTCTATAGCCGGGTGCTTTGAATTCAAATGCTTTTTTTCACGTATAAACACGTACAAACCGACTAGGAAGTCCAAATTTTCAAATTTTTAGATTTCGTTCCAAAGCCGGGTGCTTTGAATTCAAATGCTTTTTTTCTCGTATAAACACATATTAACCGGCTAAGAAGTCCAAATTTTCAAATTTTTAGATTTCGTTCTATAGCCGGGTGCTTTGAATTCAAATGCATTTTTACACGTTTATACACACATAAACCGGCAAAGAAGTCCAAATTTTCACATTTTTAGATTTCGTTCCATAGCCGGGTGCTTTGAATTCAAATGCTTTTTTTCTCGTATAAACACATATAAACCGGCTAAGAAGTCCAAATTTTCAACTTTTTAGATTTCGTTCCATTGCCGGGTGGTTTTAATGAACATACATTTTTACACGTTTATACACACATAAACCGGCAAATAAGTCGAAATTTTCAAATTTTTAGTTTTGTTCCATAGCTGGGTGCTTTGAATTCAAATGCTTTTTTTCACGTATATACACGTACAAACCGGCTAGGAAGTGCAAATTTTCAAATTTTTAGATTTCGTTCCATAGCCGTGTGCTTTGAATTCAAATGCTTTTTTTCTGGTATAAACACATATAAACTGGCTAAGAAGTCCAAATTTTCAAATTTTTAAATTTCGTTCCATTGCCGGGTGGATTGAATGAACATGCATTTTTACACGTATATACACACATAAACCGGCAAAGAAGTCGAAATTTTCAAATTTTTAGTTTTGTTCCATAGCTGGGTGCTTTGAATTCAAATGCTTTTTTTCTCGTATAAACTCGTATAAACCGGCTAAGAAGTCCAAATTTTCAAATTTTTAGATTTCGTTCCATGGCCGGGTGGATTGAATGAACATGCATTTTTACACGTATATACACACATAAACCGGCAAAGAAGTCGAAATTTTCAAATTTTTAGATTTCGTTCCATAGCCGTGTGCTTTGAATTCAAATGCTTTTTTTCTCGTATAAACACATATAAACCGGCTAAGAAGTCCAAATTTTCAAATTTTTAGATTTCGTTCCATTGCCGGGTGGATTTAATGAACATACATTTTTACACGTATATACACACATAAACCGGCAAAGAACTCGAAATTTTCAAATTTTTAGTTATGTTCCATAGCTGGGTGCTTTGAATTCAAATGCTTTTTTTCTGGTATAAACACGTATAAACTGGCTAAGAAGTTCAAATTTTCAAATTTTTAGATTTCGTTCCATTGCCGGGTGGATTGAATGAACATGCATTTTTACACGTATATACACACATAAACCGGCTAAGAAGCCCAAATTTTCAACTTTTTAGATTTCGTTCCATTGCCGGGTGGATTTAATGAACATACATTTTTACACGTTTATACACACATAAACCGGCAAAGAAGTCGAAATTTTCAAATTTTTAGATTTCGTTCCATAGCCGTGTGCTTTGAATTCAAATGCTTTTTTTCTCGTAAAACACATATAAACCGGCTAAGAACTCCAAATTTTCAAATTTTTAGATTTCGTTCCATTGCCGGGTGGATTGAATGAACATGCATTTTTCCTTTTATATACACACATAAACCGGCTAAGAAGTCCAAATTTTCACATTTTTAGATTACGTTCCATAGCCGGGTGCTTTGAATTCAAATGCTTTTTTTCTCGTATAAACACATATAAACCGGCTAAGAAGACCAAATTTTCAAATCTTTAGATTTCGTTCCATTACCGGGTGGATTTAATGAACATACATTTTTACACGTTTATACACACATAAACCGGCAAAGAAGTCGAAATTTTCAAATTTTTAGTTGTGTTCCATAGCTGGGTGCTTTGAATTCATATGCATTTTCTCGTATAAACACATATAAACTGGCTAAGAAGTCCAAATTTTCAAATTTTTAGATTTCGTTCCATTGTCGGGTGGATTGAATGAACATGCATTTTTACACGTATATACACACATAAACCGGCAAAGAAGTCGAAATTTTCAAATTTTTAGATTTCGTTCCAAAGCCGGGTGGATTTAATGAACATACATTTTTACACGTTTATACACACATAAACCGGCAAAGTCGAAATTTTCAAATTTTTAGTTTTGTTCCATAGCTGGGTGCTTTGAATTCAAATGCTTTTTTTCTCGTATAAACTCGTATAAACCGGCTAAGAAGTCCAAATTTTCAAATTTTTAGATTTCGTTCCATGGCCGGGTGGATTGAATGAACATGCATTTTTACACGTATATACACACATAAACCGGCAAAGAAGTCGAAATTTTCAACTTTTTAGATTTCGTTCCATTGCCGGGTGGATTTAATGAACATACATTTTTACACGTTTATACACACATAAACCGGCAAAGTCGAAATTTTGAAATTTTTAGATTTCGTTCCATAGCCGGGTGCTTTGAATTCAAATTCTTTTTTTCTCGTATAAACACATATAAACCGACTAAGAAGTACAAATTTTCAAATTTTTAGATTTCGTTCCATTCCGGGTGGATTTAATGAACATACATTTTTACACGTTTATACACACATAAACCGGCAAAGAAGTCGAAATTTTCAAATTTTTATTTTTGTTCCATAGCTGGGTGTTTTGAATTCAAATGGTTTTTTGCACGTATAAACACGTACAAACCGGCTAGGAAGTGCAAATTTTCACATTTTTAGATTTCGTTCCATAGCCGGGTGCTTTGAATTCAAATGCTTTTTTTCACGTATAAACACGTACAAACCGGCTAGGAAGTGTAAATTTTCAAATTTTTAGATTTCGTTCCATAGCCGTGTGCTTTGAATTCAAATGCTATTTTTCTCGTATAAACACATATAAACCGACTAAGAAGTCCAAATTTTCAAATTTTTAGATTTCGTTCCTTTGCCGGGTGGATTTAATGAACATACATTTTTACACGTATATACACACATAAACCGGCAAAGAACTCGAAATTTTCAAATTTTTAGTTTTGTTCCATAGCTGGGTGCTTTGAATTCAAATGCTTTTTTTCTGGTATAAACACGTATAAACTGGCTAAGAAGTCCAAATTTTCAAATTTTTAGTTTTCGTTCCATTGCCGGGTGGATTGAATGAATATGCATTTTTACACGTATATACACACATAAACCGGCAAAGAAGTCGAAATTTTCAAATTTTTAGATTTCGTTCCATAGCCGGGTGCTTTGAATTCAAATGCTTTTTTTCACGTATAAACACGTATAAACCGGCTAAGAAGTCCAAATTTTCAAATTTTTAGATTTCGTTCCATGGCCGGGTGGATTGAATGAACATGCATTTTTGCACGTATATACACACATAAACCGGCAAAGAAGTCGAAATTTTCAAATTTTTAGATTTCGTTCCATATCCGTGTGCTTTGAATTCAAATGCTTTTTTCTGGTATAAACACGTATAAACTGGCTAAGAAGTCCAAATTTTCAAATTTTTAGATTTCGTTCCATTGCCGGGTGCATTGAATTAACATACATTTATACACGTATATACACACATAAACCGGCAAAGAAATCGATATGTTCAAATTTTTATATTTCGTTCGATTACCGCGTGGATTGAATTGACATGCATTTTTACATGTATATACACACATAAACCGGCAAAGGAGGCCAAATTTCAAATTTTTAGATTGCGTTCCATAGCCGGGTGCTTTGAATCCAAATGCTTTTTTTCACGTATAAACACGTACAAACCGGCTAGGAAGTGCAAATTTTCAAATTTTTAGATTTCGTTCCATAGCCGTGTGCTTTGAATTCAAATGCTTTTTTTCTCGTATAAACACATATAAACCGGCTAAGAAGTCCAAATTTTCAACTTTTTAGATTTCGTTCCATTGCCGGGTGGATTTAATGAACATACATTTTTACACGTTTATACACACATAAACCGGCAAAGTCGAAATTTTGAAATTTTTAGATTTCGTTCCATAGCCGGGTGCTTTGAATTCAAATTCTTTTTTTCTCGTATAAACACATATAAACCGACTAAGAAGTACAAATTTTCAAATTTTTAGATTTCGTTCCATTCCGGGTGGATTTAATGAACATACATTTTTACACGTTTATACACACATAAACCGGCAAAGAAGTCGAAATTTTCAAATTTTTATTTTTGTTCCATAGCTGGGTGTTTTGAATTCAAATGGTTTTTTTCACGTATAAACACGTACAAACCGGCTAAGAAGTCCAAATTTTCACATTTTTAGATTTCGTTCCATAGCCGGGTGCTTTGAATTCAAATGCTTTTTTTCACGTATAAACACGTACAAACCGGCTAGGAAGTGTAAATTTTCAAATTTTTAGATTTCGTTCCATAGCCCTGTGCTTTGAATTCAAATGCTATTTTTCTCGTATAAACACATATAAACCGACTAAGAAGTCCAAATTTTCAAATTTTTAGATTTCGTTCCTTTGCCGGGTGGATTTAATGAACATACATTTTTACACGTTTATACACACATAAACCGGCAAAGAAGTCGAAATTTTCAAATTTTTATTTTTGTTCCATAGCTGGGTGTTTTGAATTCAAATGCTTTTTTTCTCGTATAAACACATATTAACCGGCTAAGAAGTCCAAATTTTCAACTTTTTAGATATCGTTCCATTGCCGGGTGGATTTAATGAACATACATTTTTACACGTTTATACACACATAAACCGGCTAGGAAGACCAAATTTTAAATTTTTAGATTTCGTTCCATTGCCAGGTGGATTACATTAACATGATTTTTACATGTATATACACACATAAACCGGCAAAGAAGGCCAAATTTTCAAATTTTTAGATTTCGTTCCATAGGCAGGTGAATTGAATTCAAATGCTTTTTTTCTGGTATAAACACGTATAAACTGGCTAAGAAGTCCAAATTTTCAACTTTTTAGATTTCGTTCCATTGCCGGGTGGATTGAATGAACATGCATTTTTACACGTATATACACACATAAACCGGCAAAGAAGTCGAAATTTTGAAATTTTTAGATTTCGTTCCATAGCCGGGTGCTTTGAATTCAAATTCTTTTTTTCTCGTATAAACACACATAAACCGGCAAAGAAGGCCAAATTTTCAAATTTTTAGATTTCGTTCCATAGGCAGGTGAATTGAATTCAAATGCTTTTTTTCTGGTATAAACACGTATAAACTGGCTAAGAAGTCCAAATTTTCAACTTTTTAGATTTCGTTCCATTGCCGGGTGGATTGAATGAACATGCATTTTTACACGTATATACACACATAAACCGGCAAAGAAGTCGAAATTTTGAAATTTTTAGATTTCGTTCCATAGCCGGGTGCTTTGAATTCAAATTCTTTTTTTCTCGTATAAACACATATAAACCGACTAAGAAGTACAAATTTTCAAATTTTTAGATTTCGTTCCATGGCCGGGTGGATTGAATGAACATGCATTTTTGCACGTATATACACACATAAACCGGCAAAGAAGTCGAAATTTTCAAATTTTTAGATTTCGTTCCATATCCGTGTGCTTTGAATTCAAATGCTTTTTTCTGGTATAAACACGTATAAACTGGCTAAGAAGTCCAAATTTTCAAATTTTTAGATTTCGTTCCATTGCCGGGTGCATTGAATTAACATACATTTATACACGTATATACACACATAAACCGGCAAAGAAATCGATATGTTCAAATTTTTATATTTCGTTCGATTACCGCGTGGATTGAATTGACATGCATTTTTACATGTATATACACACATAAACCGGCAAAGGAGGCCAAATTTCAAATTTTTTAGATTGCGTTCCATAGCCGGGTGCTTTGAATCCAAATGCTTTTTTTCACGTATAAACACGTACAAACCGGCTAGGAAGTGCAAATTTTCAAATTTTTAGATTTCGTTCCATAGCCGTGTGCTTTGAATTCAAATGCTTTTTTTTCTCGTATAAACACATATAAACCGGCTAAGAAGTCCAAATTTTCAACTTTTTAGATTTCGTTCCATTGCCGGGTGGATTTAATGAACATACATTTTTACACGTTTATACACACATAAACCGGCAAAGTCGAAATTTTGAAATTTTTAGATTTCGTTCCATAGCCGGGTGCTTTGAATTCAAATTCTTTTTTTCTCGTATAAACACATATAAACCGACTAAGAAGTACAAATTTTCAAATTTTTAGATTTCGTTCCATTCCGGGTGGATTTAATGAACATACATTTTTACACGTTTATACACACATAAACCGGCAAAGAAGTCGAAATTTTCAAATTTTTATTTTTGTTCCATAGCTGGGTGTTTTGAATTCAAATGGTTTTTTCACGTATAAACACGTACAAACCGGCTAAGAAGTCCAAATTTTCACATTTTTAGATTTCGTTCCATAGCCGGGTGCTTTGAATTCAAATGCTTTTTTTCACGTATAAACACGTACAAACCGGCTAGGAAGTGTAAATTTTCAAATTTTTAGATTTCGTTCCATAGCCCTGTGCTTTGAATTCAAATGCTATTTTTCTCGTATAAACACATATAAACCGACTAAGAAGTCCAAATTTCAAATTTTTAGATTTCGTTCCTTTGCCGGGTGGATTAATGAACATACATTTTTACACGTTTATACACACATAAACCGGCAAAGAAGTCGAAATTTTCAAATTTTTATTTTTGTTCCATAGCTGGCGTGTTTTGAATTCAAATGCTTTTTTTCTCGTATAAAACCATATTAACCGGCTAAGAAGTCCAAATTTTCAACTTTTTAGATATCGTTCCATTGCCGGGTGGATTTAATGAACATACATTTTTACACGTTTATACACACATAAACCGGCTAGGAAGACCAAATTTTAAATTTTTAGATTTCGTTCCATTGCAGGTGTGATTACATTAACATGATTTTTACATGTATATACACACATAAACCGGCAAAGAAGGCCAAATTTTCAAATTTTTAGATTTCGTTCCATAGGCAGGTGAATTGAATTCAAATGCTTTTTTTTCTGGTATAAACACGTATAACTGGCTAAGAAGTCCAAATTTTCAACTTTTTAGATTTCGTTTCCATTGCCGGGTGGATTGAATGAACATGCATTTTTACACGTATATACACACATAAACCGGCAAAGAAGTCGAAATTTGAAATTTTTAGATTTCGTTCCATAGCCGGGTGCTTTGAATTCAAATTCTTTTTTTCTCGTATAAACACATATAAACCGACTAAGAAGTACAAATTTTCAAATTTTTAGATTTCGTTCCATTGCCGGGTGGATTTAATGAACATACATTTTTACACGTTTATACACACATAAACCGGCAAAGAAGTCGAAATTTTTAAAATTTTTATTTTTGTTCCATAGCTGGGTGTTTTGAATTCAAATGCTTTTTTTCACGTATAAACACGTACAAACCGGCTAAGAAGTCCAAATTTTCAACTTTTTTAGATTTCGTTCCATTGCCGGGTAGATTTAATGAACATACATTTTTACACGTTTATACACACATAAACCGGCAAAGAAGTCGAAATTTTCAAATATTTAGTTTTGTTCCATAGCTGGGTGCTTTGAATTCAAATGCTTTTTTTTCACGTATAAACACGTACAAACCGGCTAGGAAGTGCAAATTTTCAAATTTTTAGATTTCGTTCCATAGCCGTGTGCTTTGAATTCAAATGCTTTTTTTTCTCGTATAAACACATATAAACCGGCTAAGAAGTCCAAATTTTCAACTTTTTAGATTTCGTTCCATTGCCGGGTAGATTTAATGAACATACATTTTTACACATTTATACACACATAAACCGGCAAAGAAGTCGAAATTTTCAAATTTTTAGTTTTGTTCCATAGCTGGGTGCTTTGAATTCAAATCCTTTTTTTCACGTATAAACACGTACAAACCGGCTAGGAAGTGCAAATTTTCAATTTTTAGATTTCGTTCCATAGCCGTGTGCTTTGAATTCAAATGCTTTTTTTCTCGTATAAACACATAAAACCGACTAGAAGTACAAATGTTTCAAATTTTTAGATTTCGTTCCATTGCCGGGTGGAGATTAATGAACATACAATTTTGGACACGTTATACAACATCAACCGGCAAACGAAGTCGAAATTTTGAAAATTTTTAGATTTTGTTCCATAGCCTGTGTGTTTGAATTCAATGCTTTTTTTCATCGTATAAACACATTACTATAACACCGGCTAAGGAAGTCAAATTTTCAACTTTTTAGATTTCGTTTTCCATTGCCGGGTAGATTGAATGACAATAGCATTTTTACAGTTATATACACACATAATCCGGCAAAGAAGTCGAAATTTTAATATTTAGTTTGTTCCCATAGCTGGGTGTTTTGAATTCAATATGCTTGCTTTTTTTCACGTATAAACACGTACAAACCGGCTAGGAAGTGCAAATTTTCAAATTTTTAGATTTTCGTTCCATAGCCGTGGGTGCTTTGAATCAAATGCTTTTTTTCTCGTATAAACACCATATAACCCGGCTAAGAAGTCCCAAAGTTTCAACTTTTTAGATTTCGTTCCATTGCCGGGTAGATTTAATGAACATACATTTTTACACGTATTACACACATAAACCGGCAAAGAACTCGAAATTTTCAAATTTTTAGTTTTGTTCCATAGCTGGTGTTTTGAATTCAAATGCTTTTTTTCTGGTATAAACACGTATAAACTGGCTAAGAAGTCCAAATTTTCAAATTTTTAGATTTCGTTCCATAGCCGGGTGCTTTGAATTCAAATTCTTTTTTTCTCGTATAAACACATATAAACCGACTAAGAAGTACAAATTTTCAAATTTTTAGATTTCGTTCCATTCCGGGTGGATTTAATGAACATACATTTTTACACGTATATACACACATAAACCGGCAAAGAAGTCGAAATTTTCAAATTTTTAGTTTTGTTCCATAGCTGGGTGCTTTGAATTCAAATGCTTTTTTTCTCGTATAAACTCGTATAAACCGGCTAAGAAGTCCAAATTTTCAAATTTTTAGATTTCGTTCCATGGCCGGGTGGATTGAATGAACATGCATTTTCACGTATATACACACATAAACCGGCAAAGAAGTCGAAATTTTCAAATTTTTAGATTTCGTTCCATAGCCGTGTGCTTTGAATTCAAATGCTTTTTTTCTCGTATAAACACATATAAACCGGCTAAGAAGTCCAAATTTTCAAATTTTTAGATTTCGTTCCATTGCCGGGTGGATTTAATGAACATACATTTTTACACGTATATACACACATAAACCGGCAAAGAACTCGAAATTTTCAAATTTTTAGTTATGTTCCATAGCTGGGTGCTTTGAATTCAAATGCTTTTTTTCTGGTATAAACACGTATAAACTGGCTAAGAAGTTCAAATTTTCAAATTTTTAGATTTCGTTCCATAGCCGGGTGCTTTGAATTCAAATTCTTTTTTTCTCGTATAAACACATATAAACAGACTAAGAAGTACAAATTTTCAAATTTTTAGATTTCGTTCCATTCCGGGTGGATTTAATGAACATACATTTTTACACGTTTATACACACATAAACCGGCAAAGAAGTCGAAATTTTCAAATTTTTAGTTTTGTTCCATAGCTGGGTGCTTTGAATTCAAATGCTTTTTTTCTCGTATAAACTCGTATAAACCGGCTAAGAAGTCCAAATTTTCCAATTTTTAGATTTCGTTCCATGGCCGGGTGGATTGAATGAACATGCATTTTTACACGTATATACACACATAAACCGGCAAAGAAGTCGAAATTTTCAAATTTTTAGATTTCGTTCCATAGCCGTGTGCTTTGAATTCAAATGCTTTTTTTCTCGTATAAACACATATAAACCGGCTAAGAAGTCCAAATTTTCAAATTTTTAGATTTCGTTCCATTGCCGGGTGGATTTAATGAACATACATTTTTACACGTATATACACACATAAACCGGCAAAGAACTCGAAATTTTCAAATTTTTAGTTATGTTCCATAGCTGGGTGCTTTGAATTCAAATGCTTTTTTTCTGGTATAAACACGTATAAACTGGCTAAGAAGTTCAAATTTTCAAATTTTTAGATTTCGTTCCATTGCCGGGTGGATTGAATGAACATGCATTTTTACACGTATATACACACATAAACTGGCTAAGAAGCCCAAATTTTCAACTAGCTCATTTTAGCTACCTTAAGCTGAAGTTAGCTCCACTGCAATAAGAACAGTGTCTCCAAGCTGACTGCGGCTGGAAATGAGCTGAAACAACTGAAACAAGCTGAATAAAGGTAGGTCCTAAGCACGTAATTTTTTTGACAGCAATCAGGTTATTAAATACCATAGATTAGAGACAACTATAAGATACCCGTCTATGTGTTGATATTTCGGATGCCGGCAAGAAGCAAAAGTCTGGACTTTGACTGACTTGCTGTTTTCATAACAATTGCAAATGACATTATTAATTTTGGGAAACGTTACCACTAGCAGGAAACTTAAGCTCATTTTAGCTACCTTAAGCTGAATGTTAGCTCCACTGCAATAAGAACAGTGTCTCCAAGCTGACTGCGGCTAGAAATGAGCTGAAACAATGAAACTTAAGCTCATTTTAGCTACCTCAAGCTGAAAATTAGCTCCACTGCAATAAGAACAGTGTCTCCAAGCTGACTGCGGCTGGAAATGAGCTGAAACAAGCTGAAACAAGCTGAATAAGACTAAAAATATTTTCCCATTTGTCTAGCAGTGGAAGCTAGGGTCCTAAGCACGTAAGATTTTTTTGACAGCAATCAGGTTACTAAATACCATAGATTAGAGACAACTATGATAACCCGTCTATGTGTTGATATTTCGGATGCCGGCAAGAAGCAAAAGTCTGGACTTTGACTGACTTGCTGTTTTCATATCAATTGCAAATGACATTATTGATTTTGGGAAACGTTACAACACTAGCAGGAAACTTAAGCTCATTTTAGCTACCTTAAGCTGAATGTTAGCTCCACTGCAATAAGAACAGTGTCTCCAAGCTGACTGCGGCTTGAAATGAGCTGAAACAGGAAACTTAAGCTCATTTTAGCTACCTCAAGCTGAAAGTTAG
>JANSJX010000500.1:0-24160 GCA_026168455.1 Theocolax elegans
CTGCTAGTGTGGTAACGTTTCTGAAATTCAATAATGTCAGTTGCAGTTGTTATGATGACAGCAAGTCAGTCAAAGTCCAGACTTTAGCTTCTTGCCGTCATCCGAAATATCAACACATAGACGGGTATCTTATAGTTGTCTCCAATCTATGGTATTTTAATAACCTGATTGCTGTCAAAAAAATCTTACGTGCTTAGGACCCTAACTTCCTCTGCTAGACAAATGGAAAAATATTTCTAGACTTTTTCAGCTTGTTTCAGCTTGTTTCAGCTCATTTCAAGCCGCAGACAGCTTGGAGACGCTGTTCTTATTGCAGTAGAGCTAACCTTCAGCTTAAGGTAGCTAAAATGAGCTTAAGTTTCCTTGTTTCAGCTCATTTCTAGCTGCAGACAGCTTGGAGACACTGTTCTTATTGCACTGGAGCTAACATTCAGCTTAAGGTAGCTAAAATGAGCTTAAGTTTCCTTGTTTCAGCTCATTTCAAGCCGCAGACAGCTTAAAGACACTGTTCTTATTGCACTGGAGCTAACTTTCAGCTTAAGGTAGCTAAAATGAGCTTAAGTTTCCTTGTTTCAGCTCATTTCAAGCCGCAGACAACTTGGAGACACTGTTCTTATTGCAGTAGAGCTAACTTTCAGCTTTAGGTAGCTAAAATTGTTTCAGCTCATTTCAAGCCGCAGACAGCTTGGAGACGCTGTTCTTATTGCAGTGGAGATAACCTTCAGCTTAAGGTAGCTAAAATGAGCTTAAGTTTCCTTGTTTCAGCTCATTTCAAGCCGCAGACAGCTTGGAGACGCTGTTCTTATTGCAGTAGAGCTAACCTTCAGCCTAAGGTAGCTAAAATGAGCTTAAGTTTCCTTGTTTCAGCTCATTTCTAGCCGCAGACAGTTTGGAGACACTGTTCTTATTGCACTGAAGCTAACATTCAGCTTAAGGTAGCTAAAATGAGCTTAAGTTTCCTTGTTTCAGCTCATTTCAAGCCGCAGACTGCTTAAAGACACTGTTCTTATTGCACTGGAGCTAACTTTCAGCTTAAGGTAGCTAAAATGAGCTTAAGTTTCCTTGTTTCAGCTCATTTCAAGCCGCAGACAGCTTGGAGACGCTGTTCTTATTGCAGTGGAGATAACCTTCAGCTTAAGGTAGCTAAAATGAGCTTAAGTTTCCTTGTTTCAGCTCATTTCAAGCCGCAGACAGCTTGGAGACGCTGTTCTTATTGCAGTGGAGCTGACATTCAGCTTAAGGTAGCTAAAATGAGCTTAAGTTTTCTGCTAGTGTGGTAACGTTTCTGCAATTCAATAATGTCAGTTGCAGTTGTTATGATGACAGCAAGTCAGTCAAAGTCCAGACTTTAGCTTCTTGCCGTCATCCGAAATATCAACACATAGACGGGTATCTTATAGTTGTCTCCAATCTATGGTATTTTAATAACCTGATAGCTGTCAAAAAAATCTTACGTGCTTAGGACCCTAACTTCCTCTGCTAGACAAATGGAAAAATATTTCTAGACTTTTTCAGCTTGTTTCAGCTTGTTTCAGCTCATTTCAAGCCGCAGACAGCTTGGAGACACTGTTCTTATTGCAGTGGAGCTAACTTGCAGCTTAAGGTAGCTAAAATGAGCTTAAGTTTCCTTGTTTCAGCTCATTTCAAGCCGCAGACAGCTTGGAAACGCTGTTCTTATTGCAGTGGAGATAACCTTCAGCTTTAGGTAGCTAAAATGAGCTTAAGTTTCTTTGTTTCAGCTCATTTCAAGCCGCAGACAACTTGGAGACACTGTTCTTATTGCAGTAGAGCTAACTTTCAGCTTTAGGTAGCTAAAATGAGCTTAAGTTTCTTTGTTTCAGCTCATTTCAAGCCGCAGACAGCTTGGAGACGCTGTTCTTATTGCAGTGGAGATAACCTTCAGCTTAAGGTAGCTAAAATGAGCTTAAGTTTCCTTGTTTCAGCTCATTTCTAGCCGCAGACAGCTTGGAGACACTGTTCTTATTGCACTGGAGCTAACATTCAGCTTAAGGTAGCTAAAATGAGCTTAAGTTTCCTTGTTTCAGCTCATTTCAAGCCGCAGACAGCTTAAAGACACTGTTCTTATTGCACTAGAGCTAACTTTCAGCTTAAGGTAGCTAAAATGAGCTTAAGTTTCCTTGTTTCAGCTCATTTCAAGCCGCAGACAACTTGGAGACACTGTTCTTATTGCAGTAGAGCTAACTTTCAGCTTTAGGTAGCTAAAATGAGCTTAAGTTTCTTTGTTTCAGCTCATTTCAAGCCGCAGACAGCTTGGAGACGCTGTTCTTATTGCAGTGGAGATAACCTTCAGCTTAAGGTAGCTAAAATGAGCTTAAGTTTCCTTGTTTCAGCTCATTTCAAGCCGCAGACAGCTTGGAGACGCTGTTCTTATTGCAGTAGAGCTAACCTTCAGCTTAAGGTAGCTAAAATGAGCTTAAGTTTCCTTGTTTCAGCTCATTTCTAGCCGCAGACAGCTTGGAGACACTGTTCTTATTGCACTGGAGCTAACATTCAGCTTAAGGTAGCTAAAATGAGCTTAAGTTTCCTTGTTTCAGCTCATTTCAAGCCGCAGACAGCTTAAAGACACTGTTCTTATTGCACTGCAGCTAACTTTCAGCTTAAGGTAGCTAAAATGAGCTTAAGTTTCCTTGTTTCAGCTCATTTCAAGCCGCAGACAGCTTGGAGACGCTGTTCTTATTGCAGTGGAGATAACCTTCAGCTTAAAGTAGCTAAAATGAGCTTAAGTTTCCTTGTTTCAGCTCATTTCAAGCCGCAGACAGCTTGGAGACGCTGTTCTTATTGCAGTGGAGCTAACCTTCAGCTTAAGGTAGCTAAAATGAGCTTAAGTCTCCTTGTTTCAGCTCATTTCTAGCCGCAGACAGCTTGGAGACACTGTTCTTATTGCACTGGAGCTGACATTCAGCTTAAGGTAGCTAAAATGAGCTTAAGTTTTCTGCTAGTGTGGTAACGTTTCTGAAATTCAATAATGTCAGTTGCAGTTGTTATGATGACAGCAAGTCAGTCAAAGTCCAGACTTTAGCTTCTTGCCGTCATCCGAAATATCAACACATAGACGGGTATCTTATAGTTGTCTCCAATCTATGGTATTTTAATAACCTGATAGCTGTCAAAAAAATCTTACGTGCTTAGGACCCTAACTTCCTCTGCTAGACAAATGGAAAAATATTTCTAGACTTTTTCAGCTTGTTTCAGCTTGTTTCAGCTCATTTCAAGCCGCAGACAGCTTGGAGACACTGTTCTTATTGCAGTGGAGCTAACTTGCAGCTTAAGGTAGCTAAAATGAGCTTAAGTTTCCTTGTTTCAGCTCATTTCAAGCCGCAGACAGCTTGGAAACGCTGTTCTTATTGCAGTGGAGATAACCTTCAGCTTTAGGTAGCTAAAATGAGCTTAAGTTTCTTTGTTTCAGCTCATTTCAAGCCGCAGACAACTTGGAGACACTGTTCTTATTGCAGTAGAGCTAACTTTCAGCTTTAGGTAGCTAAAATGAGCTTAAGTTTCTTTGTTTCAGCTCATTTCAAGCCGCAGACAACTTGGAGACACTGTTCTTATTGCAGTAGAGCTAACTTTCAGCTTTAGGTAGCTAAAATGAGCTTAAGTTTTCTGCTAGTGTGGTAACGTTTCTGAAATTCAATAATGTCAGTTGCAGTTGTTATGATGACAGCAAGTCAGTCAAAGTCCAGACTTTAGCTTCTTGCCGTCATCCGAAATATCAACACATAGACGGGTATCTTATAGTTGTCTCCAATCTATGGTATTTTAATAACCTGATTGCTGTCAAAAAAATCTTACGTGCTTAGGACCCTAACTTCCTCTGCTAGACAAATGGAAAAATATTTCTAGACTTTTTCAGCTTGTTTCAGCTTGTTTCAGCTCATTTCAAGCCGCAGACAGCTTGGAGACGCTGTTCTTATTGCAGTAGAGCTAACCTTCAGCTTAAGGTAGCTAAAATGAGCTTAAGTTTCCTTGTTTCAGCTCATTTCTAGCCGCAGACAGCTTGGAGACACTGTTCTTATTGCACTGGAGCTAACATTCAGCTTAAGGTAGCTAAAATGAGCTTAAGTTTCCTTGTTTCAGCTCATTTCAAGCCGCAGACAGCTTAAAGACACTGTTCTTATTGCACTGGAGCTAACTTTCAGCTTAAGGTAGCTAAAATGAGCTTAAGTTTCCTTGTTTCAGCTCATTTCAAGCCGCAGACAACTTGGAGACACTGTTCTTATTGCAGTAGAGCTAACTTTCAGCTTTAGGTAGCTAAAATTGTTTCAGCTCATTTCAAGCCGCAGACAGCTTGGAGACGCTGTTCTTATTGCAGTGGAGATAACCTTCAGCTTAAGGTAGCTAAAATGAGCTTAAGTTTCCTTGTTTCAGCTCATTTCAAGCCGCAGACAGCTTGGAGACGCTGTTCTTATTGCAGTAGAGCTAACCTTCAGCCTAAGGTAGCTAAAATGAGCTTAAGTTTCCTTGTTTCAGCTCATTTCTAGCCGCAGACAGTTTGGAGACACTGTTCTTATTGCACTGAAGCTAACATTCAGCTTAAGGTAGCTAAAATGAGCTTAAGTTTCCTTGTTTCAGCTCATTTCAAGCCGCAGACAGCTTAAAGACACTGTTCTTATTGCACTGGAGCTAACTTTCAGCTTAAGGTAGCTAAAATGAGCTTAAGTTTCCTTGTTTCAGCTCATTTCAAGCCGCAGACAGCTTGGAGACGCTGTTCTTATTGCAGTGGAGATAACCTTCAGCTTAAGGTAGCTAAAATGAGCTTAAGTTTCCTTGTTTCAGCTCATTTCAAGCCGCAGACAGCTTGGAGACGCTGTTCTTATTGCAGTGGAGCTGACATTCAGCTTAAGGTAGCTAAAATGAGCTTAAGTTTTCTGCTAGTGTGGTAACGTTTCTGCAATTCAATAATGTCAGTTGCAGTTGTTATGATGACAGCAAGTCAGTCAAAGTCCAGACTTTAGCTTCTTGCCGTCATCCGAAATATCAACACATAGACGGGTATCTTATAGTTGTCTCCAATCTATGGTATTTTAATAACCTGATTGCTGTCAAAAAAATCTTACGTGCTTAGGACCCTAACTTCCTCTGCTAGACAAATGGAAAAATATTTCTAGACTTTTTCAGCTTGTTTCAGCTTGTTTCAGCTCATTTCAAGCCGCAGACAGCTTGGAGACGCTGTTCTTATTGCAGTAGAGCTAACCTTCAGCTTAAGGTAGCTAAAATGAGCTTAAGTTTCCTTGTTTCAGCTCATTTCTAGCCGCAGACAGCTTGGAGACACTGTTCTTATTGCACTGGAGCTAACATTCAGCTTAAGGTAGCTAAAATGAGCTTAAGTTTCCTTGTTTCAGCTCATTTCAAGCCGCAGACAGCTTAAAGACACTGTTCTTATTGCACTGGAGCTAACTTTCAGCTTAAGGGGTCAAGCCTGGGTTAAATGTTTTCAATAAATAAATAATTATTATTAGAATAATTTTTTTTTTTTAATTCTTCTCACATATTAATTTTTTTTACATAATATATATGTATTATATATTATATTTATCAATATAAAAAATGTTTATAATGCATTTTTAATCCTGGTTATTAAACTTATAATGATATTAAAAAATTGATTAATTTTTGCAGTTGCCGTAGGATATTGAAGCATTGAATACATCTTTTAATGTCTAATAAGGCTTAAAATGTTCATGGAATATACGTTTACAGACTTATGTTTTTCCTTTTCTGAAAAAAAATTAATAACAATGTATTAAATATAAAAGTTGATAATAACAAGCAAAATAGTGAATGTTATGTACGTATACGTACATAACATTCACCTAAAACTTATCTTTTGAAAATTGGGCAACATAAGTCCGTAGAAATATATATTTTAAAAGTTTCCCCAAAAATTCAAAGTGATTCATCAACCTGGCTCTGAAATATCCTGCGGCAAGTAAGCTAAAATCATTAAAAAAGCATTAATGAGATAAATGCATTTAAAGTTTCACTTATTAGATTTAAAGTTTTACTTATTTTATAATTCTAATACCATATTCTTCAGGTATCGTACAATTTGTATGTGTAATCTTAATAATATGTATATTTAATAGGTTTATAGTGACTTTTTTCTGGTTTTATTAATATAATACTCAGTATATTTTTTTAATATACATGTATTATCTAAAATAACAGAAAGTCAACTTCAAGAATCAGTTTCTTTATAAAAAGAGGAATAAAATTTTTTAAAACTAAAAGAATACTTAGCTATTATTGAATATTAATACATGATTATTTTATATATAGTTTATGACTATTTTATACAATAATATTTATACTATGATTATTATATTATATTATATGATTATAATTTTTATTATAAGCATTAAATTTAATTAAAAGTATGTAAAGAATGCAGTAAAAACAAATACTGTTTGACAGTTGTGTACAATATCTCTTTCTCTCTCTCTCACATGACAAGTCTTCCATAAGATTATTGATTTTTCGAATAGCCTTGTCAGGTGATAGAGAAAGAGAGAGGCATAGATAGTGTTACAGCTGCTAATGGAAGTGTGCACCAGCCACACGTTTGTAGTTCAGTTTTAAGCTATTATAATATCAAGTAGAATTATATATTATATATATTATATTATATAATATCTAAATAAAATAAGTAAAAAAAACTAGTGGTTTATAAAACTGCATGAACAAATTATATCAGATAAGTATTTGCATAACCTTAAATTTATATTTTGTTTATGTCAAGAAATTGATTCTTTGTTTCTCCATTTCAGCATAACCAATGTGTCAACACTGAGATATACAATATTTGCAGAATACAGATAAAATTATAAACAAGTGTTTTGTTATGCTCAGTGTATTTGTGCTTAGTGCGATATTATGTGGTTGAAGTTATTTTATGTGTACTTATTTGTGAAAGTGTTTCAAACCTCCAATATAATTAGTATATTTCATGCCGTAAAGTACCACTCTCTATATTCTTTTGTTTCTTCTTCTGGTCGCAATTCACATGCTCTGCAAAAATATTGCTTTGGAGGAACGTCAATTACTTTTTCATTCTCATGCAGTATCAACACCTTGAAGAGAATTGAATCCTCGCTTCCTCCAAGAACCATCACCTGATACACTTATATGGCAATTCTGACTTGTTGAATCATATACTTGCTTGACAGTTGCTTTCATAGACTGTTTACCAACTTCTTTACAAACATTTTTTATCTCTGTATTAATAATGTCATAATTACTGTGAGAAACTGGACTCGGCAAATCCATATTTCCACAAAAAGTAACTAAACCAGCATGCCCATGACCAAGAGTTCTCATTGTGTACACTAACGTCTATTTATTTCATAAGCGTTACTTTTTTTCCAACTTTTCTACTTGAATCAATAACAAATACCTTAAAACAGTTTGTACATGTTATTGTTATTTTACTTCCCAAACCTCTCACATCAACTTCAGAAAATTTAACTGTACCATGACAATTCTGACAAACTAAAAATTCTTCTAATGTTGGGAAAAGTAGTGATATATCTATAATTTTATTTTCTGTGCTACTTTCTTCAATGGTATCAGTTTTTAACTTTTTACTTGATCTGGATCAATGTTGATGGAAGTGCATCGTAGTTGGATCTTACTGATGTTGATAATTTTTTTATGAGCAGATGTACCAGGTATTCTGTTACTTGAGTCTGGCATTTGTTTTACTGCTCGTTTTTTGTATAAACTTATAATTAATTTCTTAAAACTAATAAAATTTAAAGTTAAAAATATACTTTTAATTTAAAATCCACTGAGTATTTACTAAAATAATGTAAATACTTTATCAATGCAGGCAATATTTACTTCAAATAGAACTGTACGTATTTGTGCAGTATATTAGAGTAAAAAGAATCATTTATTTATTAACTATTAAATTTGAATCGTATGGTAAAGTAGATTTCTACTTTACCAAACTCTACGCTTGATAGTTGCTTCGTTTAATATACTTGTATGTAAACGTCGAAAACCTCGCAATTATTATTTTAGTTAAATTAAAATAAAATGTCTTTTTTTGCAAAAATAATTTTAGAGAAATAATGTCTATTGATGCTTACTTTATTTCAATTATAACTTGCGAAAAAATTTTTTGTTTTTTTTCAAATTTTGGGATAATGTTTTATGTAAGAAATACTTTAAAAAAAGTTAATAAAAAAAAAATCGATTTTTTGAGCAGTTAACCCAGGCTTGACCCCTTAAGGTAGCTAAAATGAGCTTAAGTTTCCTTGTTTCAGCTCATTTCAAGCCGCAGACAACTTGGAGACACTGTTCTTATTGCAGTAGAGCTAACTTTCAGCTTTAGGTAGCTAAAATGAGCTTAAGTTTCTTTGTTTCAGCTCATTTCAAGCCGCAGACAGCTTGGAGACGCTGTTCTTATTGCAGTGGAGATAACCTTCAGCTTAAGGTAGCTAAAATGAGCTTAAGTTTCCTTGTTTCAGCTCATTTCAAGCCGCAGACAGCTTGGAGACGCTGTTCTTATTGCAGTAGAGCTAACCTTCAGCTTAAGGTAGCTAAAATGAGCTTAAGTTTCCTTGTTTCAGCTCATTTCTAGCCGCAGACAGCTTGGAGACACTGTTCTTATTGCACTGGAGCTAACATTCAGCTTAAGGTAGCTAAAATGAGCTTAAGTTTCCTTGTTTCAGCTCATTTCAAGCCGCAGACAGCTTAAAGACACTGTTCTTATTGCACTGCAGCTAACTTTCAGCTTAAGGTAGCTAAAATGAGCTTAAGTTTTCTGCTAGTGTGGTAACGTTTCTGAAATTCAATAATGTCAGTTGCAGTTGTTATGATGACAGCAAGTCAGTCAAAGTCCAGACTTTAGCTTCTTGCCGTCATCCGAAATATCAACACATAGACGGGTATCTTATAGTTGTCTCCAATCTATGGTATTTTAATAACCTGATAGCTGTCAAAAAAATCTTACGTGCTTAGGACCCTAACTTCCTCTGCTAGACAAATGGAAAAATATTTCTAGAATTTTCAGCTTGTTTCAGCTTGTTTCAGCTCATTTCAAGCCGCAGACAACTTGGAGACACTGTTCTTATTGCAGTGGAGCTAACTTGCAGCTTAAGGTAGCTAAAATGAGCTTAAGTTTCCTTGTTTCAGCTCATTTCAAGCCGCAGACAGCTTAAAGACACTGTTCTTATTGCAGTGGAGCTAACTTTCAGCTTAAGGTAGCTAAAATGAGCTTAATTTTTCTGCTAGTGTGGTAACGTTTCTGAAATTCAATAATGTCAGTTGCAGTTGTTATGATGACAGCAAGTCAGTCAAAGTCCAGACTTTAGCTTCTTGCCGTCATCCGAAATATCAACACATAGACGGGTATCTTATAGTTGTCTCCAATCTATGGTATTTTAATAACCTGATTGCTGTCAAAAAAATCTTACGTGCTTAGGACCCTAACTTCCTCTGCTAGACAAATGGAAAAATATTTCTAGACTTTTTCAGCTTGTTTCAGCTTGTTTCAGCTCATTTCAAGCCGCAGACAGCTTGGAGACGCTGTTCTTATTGCAGTAGAGCTAACCTTCAGCTTAAGGTAGCTAAAATGAGCTTAAGTTTCCTTGTTTCAGCTCATTTCTAGCCGCAGACAGCTTGGAGACACTGTTCTTATTGCACTGGAGCTAACACTCAGCTTAAGGTAGATAAAATGAGCTTAAGTTTCCTTGTTTCAGCTCATTTCAAGCCGCAGACAGCTTAAAGACACTGTTCTTATTGCACTGGAGCTAACTTTCAGCTTAAGGTAGCTAAAATGAGCTTAAGTTTCCTTGTTTCAGCTCATTTCAAGCCGCAGACAGCTTGGAGACGCTGTTCTTATTGCAGTGGAGATAACCTTCAGCTTAAGGTAGCTAAAATGAGCTTAAGTTTCCGTGTTTCAGCTCATTTCAAGCCGCAGACAGCTTGGAGACGCTGTTCTTATTGCAGTAGAGCTAACCTTCAGCTTAAGGTAGCTAAAATGAGCTTAAGTTTCCTTGTTTCAGCTCATTTCTAGCCGCAGACAGCTTGGAGACACTGTTCTTATTGCACTGGAGCTAACATTCAGCTTAAGGTAGCTAAAATGAGCTTAAGTTTTCTGCTAGTGTGGTAACGTTTCTGAAATTCAATAATGTCAGTTGCAGTTGTTATGATGACAGCAAGTCAGTCAAAGTCCAGACTTTAGCTTCTTGCCGTCATCCGAAATATCAACACATAGACGGGTATCTTATAGTTGTCTCCAATCTATGGTATTTTAATAACCTGATAGCTGTCAAAAAAATCTTACGTGCTTAGGACCCTAACTTCCTCTGCTAGACAAATGGAAAAATATTTCTAGACTTTTTCAGCTTGTTTCAGCTTGTTTCAGCTCATTTCAAGCCGCAGACAGCTTGGAGACACTGTTCTTATTGCAGTGGAGCTAACTTGCAGCTTAAGGTAGCTAAAATGAGCTTAAGTTTCCTTGTTTCAGCTCATTTCAAGCCGCAGACAGCTTGGAGACACTGTTCTTATTGCAGTAGAGCTAACTTTCAGCTTTAGGTAGCTAAAATGAGCTTAAGTTTCTTTGTTTCAGCTCATTTCAAGCCGCAGACAACTTGGAGACACTGTTCTTATTGCAGTAGAGCTAACTTTCAGCTTTAGGTAGCTAAAATGAGCTTAAGTTTTCTGCTAGTGTGGTAACGTTTCTGAAATTCAATAATGTCAGTTGCAGTTGTTATGATGACAGCAAGTCAGTCAAAGTCCAGACTTTAGCTTCTTGCCGTCATCCGAAATATCAACACATAGACGGGTATCTTATAGTTGTCTCCAATCTATGGTATTTTAATAACCTGATTGCTGTCAAAAAAATCTTACGTGCTTAGGACCCTAACTTCCTCTGCTAGACAAATGGAAAAATATTTCTAGACTTTTTCAGCTTGTTTCAGCTTGTTTCAGCTCATTTCAAGCCGCAGACAGCTTGGAGACGCTGTTCTTATTGCAGTAGAGCTAACTTTCAGCTTTAGGTAGCTAAAATGAGCTTAAGTTTCCTTGTTTCAGCTCATTTCAAGCCGCAGACAGCTTAAAGACACTGTTCTTATTGCACTGGAGCTAACCTTCAGCTTAAGGTAGCTAAAATGAGCTTAAGTCTCCTTGTTTCAGCTCATTTCTAGCCGCAGACAGCTTGGAGACACTGTTCTTATTGCACTGGAGCTGACATTCAGCTTAAGGTAGCTAAAATGAGCTTAAGTTTTCTGCTAGTGTGGTAACGTTTCTGAAATTCAATAATGTCAGTTGCAGTTGTTATGATGACAGCAAGTCAGTCAAAGTCCAGACTTTAGCTTCTTGCCGTCATCCGAAATATCAACACATAGACGGGTATCTTATAGTTGTCTCCAATCTATGGTATTTTAATAACCTGATAGCTGTCAAAAAAATCTTACGTGCTTAGGACCCTAACTTCCTCTGCTAGACAAATGGAAAAATATTTCTAGACTTTTTCAGCTTGTTTCAGCTTGTTTCAGCTCATTTCAAGCCGCAGACAGCTTGGAGACACTGTTCTTATTGCAGTGGAGCTAACTTGCAGCTTAAGGTAGCTAAAATGAGCTTAAGTTTCCTTGTTTCAGCTCATTTCAAGCCGCAGACAGCTTGGAAACGCTGTTCTTATTGCAGTGGAGATAACCTTCAGCTTAAGGTAGCTAAAATGAGCTTAAGTTTCCTTGTTTCAGCTCATTTCAAGCCGCAGACAGCTTGGAGACACTGTTCTTATTGCAGTAGAGCTAACTTTCAGCTTTAGGTAGCTAAAATGAGCTTAAGTTTCTTTGTTTCAGCTCATTTCAAGCCGCAGACAACTTGGAGACACTGTTCTTATTGCAGTAGAGCTAACTTTCAGCTTTAGGTAGCTAAAATGAGCTTAAGTTTTCTGCTAGTGTGGTAACGTTTCTGAAATTCAATAATGTCAGTTGCAGTTGTTATGATGACAGCAAGTCAGTCAAAGTCCAGACTTTAGCTTCTTGCCGTCATCCGAAATATCAACACATAGACGGGTATCTTATAGTTGTCTCCAATCTATGGTATTTTAATAACCTGATAGCTGTCAAAAAAATCTTACGTGCTTAGGACCCTAACTTCCTCTGCTAGACAAATGGAAAAATATTTCTAGACTTTTTCAGCTTGTTTCAGCTTGTTTCAGCTCATTTCAAGCCGCAGACAGCTTGGAGACACTGTTCTTATTGCAGTGGAGCTAACTTGCAGCTTAAGGTAGCTAAAATGAGCTTAAGTTTCCTTGTTTCAGCTCATTTCAAGCCGCAGACAGCTTGGAGACGCTGTTCTTATTGCAGTGGAGATAACCTTCAGCTTAAGGTAGCTAAAATGAGCTTAAGTTTCCTTGTTTCAGCTCATTTCAAGCCGCAGACAGCTTGGAGACACTGTTCTTATTGCAGTAGAGCTAACTTTCAGCTTTAGGTAGCTAAAATGAGCTTAAGTTTCTTTGTTTCAGCTCATTTCAAGCCGCAGACAACTTGGAGACACTGTTCTTATTGCAGTAGAGCTAACTTTCAGCTTTAGGTAGCTAAAATGAGCTTAAGTTTTCTGCTAGTGTGGTAACGTTTCTGAAATTCAATAATGTCAGTTGCAGTTGTTATGATGACAGCAAGTCAGTCAAAGTCCAGACTTTAGCTTCTTGCCGTCATCCGAAATATCAACACATAGACGGGTATCTTATAGTTGTCTCCAATCTATGGTATTTTAATAACCTGATTGCTGTCAAAAAAATCTTACGTGCTTAGGACCCTAACTTCCTCTGCTAGACAAATGGAAAAATATTTCTAGACTTTTTCAGCTTGTTTCAGCTTGTTTCAGCTCATTTCAAGCCGCAGACAGCTTGGAGACGCTGTCTTATTGCAGTAGAGCTAACTTTCAGCTTTAGGTAGCTAAAATGAGCTTAAGTTTTCTGCTAGTGTGGTAACGTTTCTGAAATTCAATAATGTCAGTTGCAGTTGTTATGATGACAGCAAGTCAGTCAAAGTCCAGACTTTAGCTTCTTGCCGTCATCCGAAATATCAACACATAGACGGGTATCTTATAGTTGTCTCCAATCTATGGTATTTTAATAACCTGATAGCTGTCAAAAAAATCTTACGTGCTTAGGACCCTAACTTCCTCTGCTAGACAAATGGAAAAATATTTCTAGACTTTTTCAGCTTGTTTCAGCTTGTTTCAGCTCATTTCAAGCCGCAGACAGCTTGGAGACACTGTTCTTATTGCAGTGGAGCTAACTTGCAGCTTAAGGTAGCTAAAATGAGCTTAAGTTTCCTTGTTTCAGCTCATTTCAAGCCGCAGACAGCTTGGAAACGCTGTTCTTATTGCAGTGGAGATAACCTTCAGCTTAAGGTAGCTAAAATGAGCTTAAGTTTCCTTGTTTCAGCTCATTTCAAGCCGCAGACAGCTTGGAGACACTGTTCTTATTGCAGTAGAGCTAACTTTCAGCTTTAGGTAGCTAAAATGAGCTTAAGTTTCTTTGTTTCAGCTCATTTCAAGCCGCAGACAACTTGGAGACACTGTTCTTATTGCAGTAGAGCTAACTTTCAGCTTTAGGTAGCTAAATGAGCTTAAGTTTTCTGCTAGTGTGGTAACGTTTCTGAAATTCAATAATGTCAGTTGCAGTTGTTATGATGACAGCAAGTCAGTCAAAGTCCAGACTTTAGCTTCTTGCCGTCATCCGAAATATCAACACATAGACGGGTATCTTATAGTTGTCTCCAATCTATGGTATTTTAATAACCTGATTGCTGTCAAAAAAATCTTACGTGCTTAGGGACCCTAACTTCCTCTGCTAGACAAATGGAAAAATATTTCTAGACTTTTTCAGCTTGTTTCAGCTTGTTTCAGCTCATTTCAAGCCGCAGACAGCTTGGAGACGCTGTTCTTATTGCAGTAGAGCTAACTTTCAGCTTTAGGTAGCTAAAATGAGCTTAAGTTTTCTGCTAGTGTGGTAACGTTTCTGAAATTCAATAATGTCAGTTGCAGTTGTTATGATGACAGCAAGTCAGTCAAAGTCCAGACTTTAGCTTCTTGCCGTCATCCGAAATATCAACACATAGACGGGTATCTTATAGTTGTCTCCAATCTATGGTATTTTAATAACCTGATAGCTGTCAAAAAAATCTTACGTGCTTAGGACCCTAACTTCCTCTGCTAGACAAATGGAAAAATATTTCTAGACTTTTTCAGCTTGTTTCAGCTTGTTTCAGCTTCATTTCAAGCCGCAGACAGATTGGAGACGCTGTTCTTATTGCAGTGAGAGCTAACCTTCAGCTTAAGGAGCTAAAATGAGCTAAGTTTCCTGTTTCAGCTCATTTCAAGCGCAGGGACAGCTGGAGACGACTGTTTCTATGCCAGTGGAGTAACCTCAGCTTAAGTTAGCTAAAATGAGCTTAAGTTTCCGTGTTTTCAGCTCATTTTCAAGCCGCAGACAGCTTGGAGACGCTGTTCTTATTGCAGTCGGAGCTAACATCCCTTAAGGTAGCTAAAATGAGCTTAAGTTCCTTGTTTCAGCTCATTTATAGCCGCGACAGCTTGGAGACACTGTCTTATTGCACTGGAGCTAACATTCAGCTTAAGGTAGCTAAAATGAGCTTAAGTTTCCTTGTTTCAGCTCATTTCAAGCCGCAGGACAGCTTAAAGACACTGTTCTTATTGCACTGGAGCTAACTTTCAGCTAAGGGGTCAAGCCTGGGTTAAATGTTTTCAATAAATAAATAATTATTATTAGAATAATTTTTTTTTTTTTTAATTCTTCTCACATATTAATTTTTTTTACATAATATATATGTATTATATATTATATTTATCAATATAAAAATGTTTATAATGCATTTTTAATCCTGGTTATTAAACTTATAATGATATTAAAAAATTGATTAATTTTTGCAGTTTGCCGTAGGATATTGAAGCATTGAATACATCTTTTAATGTCTAATAAGGCTTAAAATGTTCATGGAATATACGTTTACAGACTTATGTTTTTCCTTTTCTGAAAAAAAATTAATAACAATGTATTAAATATAAAAGTTGATAATAACAAGCAAAATAGTGAATGTTATGTACGTATACGTACATAACATTCACCTAAAACTTATCTTTTTTGAAATTGGGCAACATAAGTCCGTAGAAATATATATTTTAAAAGTTTCCCCAAAATTTCAAAGTGATTCATCAACCTGGCTCTGAAATATCCTGCGGCAAGTAAGCTAAAATCATTAAAAAAGCATTAATGAGATAAATGCATTTAAAGTTTCACTTATTAGATTTAAAGTTTTACTTATTTTATAATTCTAATACCATATTCTTCAGGTATCGTACAATTGTATGTGTAATCTTAATAATATGTATATTTAATAGGTTTATAGTGACTTTTTTCTGGTTTTATTAATATAATACTCAGTATATTTTTTTAATATACATGTATTATCTAAAATAACAGAAAGTCAACTTCAAGAATCAGTTTCTTTATAAAAAGAGGAATAAAATTTTTTTAAAACTAAAAGAATACTTAGCTATTATTGAATATTAATACATGATTATTTATATATAGTTTATGACTATTTTATACAATAATATTTATACTATGATTATTATATATATTATATGATTATAATTTTTATATAAGCATTAAATTTAATTAAAAGTATGTAAAGAATGCAGTAAAAACAAATACTGTTTGACAGTTGTGTACAATATCTCTTTCTCTCTCTCTCACATGACAAGTCTTCCATAAGATTATGATTTTTTCGAATAGCCTTGTCAGGTGATAGAGAAAGAGAGAGGCATAGATAGTGTTACAGCTGCTAATGGAAGTGTGCACCAGCCACACGTTTGTAGTTCAGTTTTAAGCTATTATAATATCAAGTAGAATTATATATTATATATATTATCTTATATAATATCTAAATAAAATAAGTAAAAAAAACTAGTGGTTTATAAAACTGCATGAACAAATTATATCAGATAAGTATTTGCATAACCTTAAATTTATATTTTGTTTATGTCAAGAAATTGATCTTTGTTTCTCCATTTCAGCATAACCAATGTGTCAACACTGAGATATACAATATTGCAGAATACAGATAAAATTATAAACAAGTGTTTTGTTATGCTCAGTGTATTTGTGCTTAGTGCGATATTATGTGGTTGAAGTTATTTTATGTGTACTTATTTGTGAAAGTGTTTCAAACCTCCAATATAATTAGTATATTTCATGCCGTAAAGTACCACTCTCTATATTCTTTTGTTCTTCTTCTGGTCGCAATTCACATGCTCTGCAAAAATATTGCTTTGGAGGAACGTCAATTACTTTTTCATTCTCATGCAGTATCAACACCTTGAAGAGAATTGAATCCTCGCTTCCTCCAAGAACCATCACCTGATACACTTATATGGCAATTCTGACTTGTTGAATCATATACTTGCTTGACAGTTGCTTTCATAGACTGTTTACCAACTTCTTTACAAACATTTTTTATCTCTGTATTAATAATGTCATAATTACTGTGAGAAACTGGACTCGGCAAATCCATATTTCCACAAAAAGTAACTAACCAGCATGCCCATGACCAAGAGTTCTCATTGTGTACACTAACGTCTATTTATTTCATAAGCGTTACTTTTTTTCCAACTTTTCTACTTGAATCAATAACAAATACCTTAAAACAGTTTGTACATGTTATTGTTATTTTACTTCCCAAACCTCTCACATCAACTTCAGAAAATTTAACTGTACCATGACAATTCTGACAAACTAAAAATTCTTCTAATGTTGGGAAAAGTAGTGATATATCTATAATTTTATTTTCTGTGCTACTTTCTTCAATGGTATCAGTTTTTAACTTTTTACTTGATCTGGATCAATGTTGATGGAAGTGCATCGTAGTTGGATCTTACTGATGTTGATAATTTTTTTATGAGCAGATGTACCAGGTATTCTGTTACTTGAGTCTGGCATTTGTTTTACTGCTCGTTTTTTGTATAAACTTATAATTAATTTCTTAAAACTAATAAAATTTAAAGTTAAAAATATACTTTTAATTTAAAATCCACTGAGTATTTACTAAAATAATGTAAATACTTTATCAATGCAGGCAATATTTACTTCAAATAGAACTGTACGTATTTGTGCAGTATATTAGAGTAAAAAGAATCATTTATTTATTAACTATTAAATTTGAATCGTATGGTAAAGTAGATTTCTACTTTACCAAACTCTACGCTTGATAGTTGCTTCGTTTAATATACTTGTATGTAAACGTCGAAAACCTCGCAATTATTATTTAGTTAAATTAAAATAAAATGTCTTTTTTTGCAAAAATAATTTTAGAGAAATAATGTCTATTGATGCTTACTTTATTTCAATTATAACTTGCGAAAAAATTTTTGTTTTTTTTCAAATTTTGGGATAATGTTTTATGTAAGAAATACTTTAAAAAAGTTAATAAAAAAAAAATCGATTTTTTGAGCAGTTAACCCAGGCTTGACCCCTTAAGGTAGCTAAAATGAGCTTAAGTTTCCTTGTTTCAGCTCATTTCAAGCCGCAGACAACTTGGAGACACTGTTCTTATTGCAGTAGAGCTAACTTTCAGCTTTAGGTAGCTAAAATGAGCTTAAGTTTCTTTGTTTCAGCTCATTTCAAGCCGCAGACAGCTTGGAGACGCTGTTCTTATTGCAGTGGAGATAACCTTCAGCTTAAGGTAGCTAAAATGAGCTTAAGTTTCCTTGTTTCAGCTCATTTCTAGCCGCAGACAGCTTGGAGACACTGTTCTTATTGCACTGGAGCTAACATTCAGCTTAAGGTAGCTAAAATGAGCTTAAGTTTTCCTTGTTTCAGCTCATTCAAGCCGCAGACAGCTTAAAGACACTGTTCTTATTGCACTGCAGCTAACTTTCAGCTTAAGGTAGCTAAAATGAGCTTAAGTTTTCTGCTAGTGGGTAACGTTTCTGAAATTCAATAATGTCAGTTGCAGTTGTTATGATGACAGCAAGTCAGTCAAAGTCCAGACTTTAGCTTCTTGCCGTCATCCGAAATATCAACACATAGACGGGTATCTTATAGTTGTCTCCAATCTATGGTATTTTAATAACCTGATAGCTGTCAAAAAAATCTTACGTGCTTAGGACCCTAACTTCCTCTGCTAGACAATGGAAAATATTTCTAGAATTTTCAGCTTGTTTCAGCTTGTTTCAGCTCATTTCAAGCCGCAGACAACTTGGAGACACTGTTCTTATTGCAGTGGAGCTAACTTGCAGCTTAAGGTAGCTAAAATGAGCTTAAGTTTCCTTGTTTCAGCTCATTTCAAGCCGCAGACAGCTTAAAGACACTGTTCTTATTGCAGTGGAGCTAACTTTCAGCTTAAGGTAGCTAAAATGAGCTTAAGTTTTCTGCTAGTGTGGTAACGTTTCTGAAATTCAATAATGTCAGTTGCAGTTGTTATGATGACAGCAAGTCAGTCAAAGTCCAGACTTTAGCTTCTTGCCGTCATCCGAAATATCAACACATAGACGGGTATCTTATAGTTGTCTCCAATCTATGGTATTTTAATAACCTGATAGCTGTCAAAAAAATCTTACGTGCTTAGGACCCTAACTTCCTCTGCTAGACAAATGGAAAAATATTTCTAGAATTTTCAGCTTGTTTCAGCTTGTTTCAGCTCATTTCAAGCCGCAGACAACTTGGAGACACTGTTCTTATTGCAGTGGAGCTAACTTGCAGCTTAAGGTAGCTAAAATGAGCTTAAGTTTCCTTGTTTCAGCTCATTTCAAGCCGCAGACAGCTTAAAGACACTGTTCTTATTGCAGTGGAGCTAACTTTCAGCTTAAGGTAGCTAAAATGAGCTTAATTTTTCTGCTAGTGTGGTAACGTTTCTGAAATTCAATAATGTCAGTTGCAGTTGTTATGATGACAGCAAGTCAGTCAAAGTCCAGACTTTAGCTTCTTGCCGTCATCCGAAATATCAACACATAGACGGGTATCTTATAGTTGTCTCCAATCTATGGTATTTTAATAACCTGATTGCTGTCAAAAAAATCTTACGTGCTTAGGACCCTAACTTCCTCTGCTAGACAAATGGAAAAATATTTCTAGACTTTTTCAGCTTGTTTCAGCTTGTTTCAGCTCATTTCAAGCCGCAGACAGCTTGGAGACGCTGTTCTTATTGCAGTAGAGCTAACCTTCAGCTTAAGGTAGCTAAAATGAGCTTAAGTTTCCTTGTTTCAGCTCATTTCTAGCCGCAGACAGCTTGGAGACACTGTTCTTATTGCACTGGAGCTAACACTCAGCTTAAGGTAGATAAAATGAGCTTAAGTTTCCTTGTTTCAGCTCATTTCAAGCCGCAGACAGCTTAAAGACACTGTTCTTATTGCACTGGAGCTAACTTTCAGCTTAAGGTAGCTAAAATGAGCTTAAGTTTCCTTGTTTCAGCTCATTTCAAGCCGCAGACAGCTTGGAGACGCTGTTCTTATTGCAGTGGAGATAACCTTCAGCTTAAGGTAGCTAAAATGAGCTTAAGTTTCCGTGTTTCAGCTCATTTCAAGCCGCAGACAGCTTGGAGACGCTGTTCTTATTGCAGTAGAGCTAACCTTCAGCTTAAGGTAGCTAAAATGAGCTTAAGTTTCCTTGTTTCAGCTCATTTCTAGCCGCAGACAGCTTGGAGACACTGTTCTTATTGCACTGGAGCTAACATTCAGCTTAAGGTAGCTAAAATGAGCTTAAGTTTCCTTGTTTCAGCTCATTTCAAGCCGCAGACAGCTTAAAGACACTGTTCTTATTGCACTGGAGCTAACTTTCAGCTTAAGGGGTCAAGCCTGGGTTAAATGTTTTCAATAAATAAATAATTATTATTAGAATAATTTTTTTTTTTTTAATTCTTCTCACATATTAATTTTTTTTACATAATATATATGTATTATATATTATATTTATCAATATAAAAAATGTTTATAATGCATTTTTAATCCTGGTTATTAAACTTATAATGATATTAAAAAATTGATTAATTTTTGCAGTTGCCGTAGGATATTGAAGCATTGAATACATCTTTTAATGTCTAATAAGGCTTAAATGTTCATGGAATATACGTTTACAGACTTATGTTTTTCCTTTTCTGAAAAAAATTAATAACAATGTATTAAATATAAAAGTTGATAATAACAAGCAAAATAGTGAATGTTATGTACGTATACGTACATAACATTCACCTAAAACTTATCTTTTTGAAAATTGGGCAACATAAGTCCGTAGAAATATATATTTTAAAAGTTTCCCCAAAATTTCAAAGTGATTCATCAACCTGGCTCTGAAATATCCTGCGGCAAGTAAGCTAAAATCATTAAAAAAGCATTAATGAGATAAATGCATTTAAAGTTTCACTTATTAGATTTAAAGTTTTACTTATTTTATAATTCTAATACCATATTCTTCAGGTATCGTACAATTTGTATGTGTAATCTTAATAATATGTATATTTAATAGGTTTATAGTGACTTTTTTCTGGTTTTATTAATATAATACTCAGTATATTTTTTAATATACATGTATTATCTAAAATAACAGAAAGTCAACTTCAAGAATCAGTTTCTTTATAAAAGAGGAATAAAATTTTTTAAAACTAAAAGAATACTTAGCTATTATTGAATATTAATACATGATTATTTTATATATAGTTTATGACTATTTTATACAATAATATTTATACTATGATTATTATATTATATTATATGATTATAATTTTTATTATAAGCATTAAATTTAATTAAAAGTATGTAAAGAATGCAGTAAAAGACAAATACTGTTTGACAGTTGTGTACAATATCTCTTTCTCTCTCTCTCACATGACAAGTCTTCCATAAGATTATTGATTTTTTCGAATAGCCTTGTCAGGTGATAGAGAAAGAGAGAGGCATAGATAGTGTTACAGCTGCTAATGGAAGTGTGCACCAGCCACACGTTTGTAGTTCAGTTTTAAGCTATTATAATATCAAGTAGAATTATATATTATATATATTATATTATATAATATCTAAATAAAATAAGTAAAAAAACTAGTGGTTTATAAAACTGCATGAACAAATTATATCAGATAAGTATTTGCATAACCTTAAATTTATATTTTGTTTATGTCAAGAAATTGATTCTTTGTTTCTCCATTTCAGCATAACCAATGTGTCAACACTGAGATATACAATATTTGCAGAATACAGATAAAATTATAAACAAGTGTTTTGTTATGCTCAGTGTATTTGTGCTTAGTGCGATATTATGTGGTTGAAGTTATTTTATGTGTACTTATTTGTGAAAGTGTTTCAAACCTCCAATATAATTAGTATATTTCATGCCGTAAAGTACCACTCTCTATATTCTTTTGTTTCTTCTTCTGGTCGCAATTCACATGCTCTGCAAAATATTGCTTTGGAGGAACGTCAATTACTTTTTCATTCTCATGCAGTATCAACACCTTGAAGAGAATTGAATCCTCGCTTCCTCCAAGAACCATCACCTGATACACTTATATGGCAATTCTGACTTGTTGAATCATATACTTGCTTGACAGTTGCTTTCATAGACTGTTTACCAACTTCTTTACAAACATTTTTTATCTCTGTATTAATAATGTCATAATTACTGTGAGAAAATGGACTCGGCAAATCATATTTCCACAAAAAGTAACTAAACCAGCATGCCCATGACCAAGAGTTCTCATTGTGTACACTAACGTCTATTTCTTCATAAGCGTTACTTTTTTTCCAACTTTTCTACTTGAATCAATAAACAAATACCTTAAAACAGTTTGTACATGTATTGTTATTTTACTTCCCAAACCTCTCACATCAACTTCAGAAAATTTAACCTGTACCATGACAATTCTGACAAACTAAAAATTCTTCTAATGTTGGGAAAAGTAGTGATATATCTATAATTTTATTTTCTGTGCTACTTTCTTCAATGGTATCAGTTTTAACTTTTTACTTGATCTGGATCAATGTGATGGAAGTGCATCGTAGTGGATCTACTGATGTTGATAATTTTTTTATGAGCAGATGTACCAGGTATTCTGTACTTGAGTCTGGCATTTGTTTTACTGCTCGTTTTTTGTATAAACTTATAATTAATTCTTAAAACTAATAAAATTTAAAGTTAAAAATATACTTTTAATTTAAAATCCACTGAGTATTTACTAAAATAATGTAAATACTTATCAATGCAGGCAATATTACTCAAATAGAACTGTACGTATTTGTGCAGTATATTAGAGTAAAAGAATCATTTATTATTAACTATAAATTTGAATCGTATGGTAAAGTAGATTCTACTTACCAAACTCTACGCTTGATAGTTGCTTCGTTTAATATACTTGTATGTAAACGTCGAAAACCTCGCAATTATTATTTAGTTAATTAAAATAAAATGTCTTTTTTTGCAAAAATAATTTTAGAGAAATAATGTCTATTGATGCTACTTTATTTCAATTATACACTTGCGAAAAAATTTTTTGTTTTTTTTCAAATTTTGGGATATGTTTTATGTAAGAAATACTTTAAAAAAGTTAATAAAAAAACAAACTCGCTTACTTTTGAGCAGTTAACCCCAGGCTTGACCCCTTAAGGTAGCTAAAATGAGCTTAAGTTTCCTTGTTCAGCTCATTTCAAGCCGCAGAACAACTTGGAGACACTGTGTTCTTATTGCAGTAGAGCTAACTTTCAGCTTTCGGTAGCTAAAACGTGACGCTTACGTTTCGTTTGTTTCCAGCTTCACTATCAAGCCCCGCAGGACAGCTTGGAGGACGCTGTGTTCTTTGCAGTTGGAGATAACCTTCAGCTTAAGGCTTCGCTAAATGAGCTTAAGTTTCCTTTGTTTCAGCTCCTTTCAAGTGCCGCAGACAGCTTGAGGACGCTTGTTCTTATTGCAGTAGAGCTGACCCTTCAGCTCTAAGGTAGCTAAATGAGCTTTAAGTTTCCTTTTGTTCAGAGCTCATTTTCTCAGCCGCAGACCAGCTTGGAGACACTTGTTCTTATTGCACTGGAGACTAACATTCAGCTTACGGTAGCTAAAATGAGCTTCAGTTCCTTGTTTCAGTCCATTTCAAGCCGCAGGACAGCTTTAAAGACACTGTTCTTATTGCACTGCAGCTAACTTTCAGCTTAAGGTAGCTAAAATGAGCTTAAGTTTTCTGCTAGTGTGGTAACGTTTCTGAAATTCAATAATGTCAGTTGCAGTTGTTATGATGACAGCAAGTCAGTCAAAGTCCAGACTTTAGCTCTTGCCGTCATCCGAAATATCAACACATAGACGGGTATCTTATAGTTGTCTCCAATCTATGGTATTTTAATAACCTGATAGCTGTCAAAAAAATCTTACGTGCTTAGGACCCTAACTTCCTCTGCTAGACAAATGGAAAAATATTTCTAGAATTTTCAGCTTGTTTCAGCTTGTTTCAGCTCATTTCAAGCCGCAGACAACTTGGAGACACTGTTCTTATTGCAGTGGAGCTAACTTGCAGCTTAAGGTAGCTAAAATGAGCTTAAGTTTCCTTGTTTCAGCTCATTTCAAGCCGCAGACAGCTTAAAGACACTGTTCTTATTGCAGTGGAGCTAACTTTCAGCTTAAGGTAGCTAAAATGAGCTTAATTTTTCTGCTAGTGTGGTAACGTTTCTGAAATTCAATAATGTCAGTTGCAGTTGTTATGATGACAGCAAGTCAGTCAAAGTCCAGACTTTAGCTTCTTGCCGTCATCCGAAATATCAACACATAGACGGGTATCTTATAGTTGTCTCCAATCTATGGTATTTTAATAACCTGATTGCTGTCAAAAAAATCTTACGTGCTTAGGAGCTGAAGTTAGCTCCACTGCAAAGAACAGTGTCTCCCAGCTGTCTGCGGCTGGAAATGAGCTGAAACAGGAACTTAAGCTCATTTTAGCTGCCTTAAGCTGAAAGGTTAGCTCCACTGCATAAAACAGTGTCTCCAAGCTGTCTGCGGCTGAAATGAGCTGAAACAAGGAACTTAAGCTCATTTTAGCTACCTTAAGCTGAAAGTTAGCTCCACTGCAATAAAAACAGTGTCTCCAAGCTGTCTGCGGCTTGAAATGAGCTGAAACAGGAACTAAGCTCTTTTAGC
>JANSJX010000501.1:0-24155 GCA_026168455.1 Theocolax elegans
CACGGGTGTGTGTGTGTGTGTGTGTGTGTGTGTGGTGTGTGTGTGTGTGTGTGTGTGTGTGTGTGTGTGTGTGTGTCTGTGAGTGTGTGTGTGAGTGTGTGTGTGTGAACATACACTTTTCCAAATATCCATATGTGATATATACAATGGGTTAAAATTAAATACATTAATTATTGCATTTTTAAGATAATTCATAACTTTTTACAGAACTGAAGGCCATAAAAATGCTACAGACTTTTTGAAAGGTATTGCTCCAAGCTTTCTTTCAAACTTTTGGATAAAAAATCGATTGTAGCGCACTTACACTTTTTTAAGTGAATATTGGCATGTATTTTATATAACATTTACATTGAAATTAGAAATTCTAACCCAGAAGTGTGTGTGTGTATGTGTGTGCGTGTGTGTATGTACGTGTTATTTGTTTTTTCAAGAATAGATAATATATGTATTTTTTCCGTGCGCAAAAAAAGTTGTGAATATAACTTGAAATAATGTGTATTAGTTACTTATTCCTGATAAAACTCATAAAATAAAAACGGACCTAAAATTTAATGTAATGTTTTTAAAAATATGCACAATTTTACGAAGATAAAATAAATATTAATCAAGTATAACATACACTTTTTCAAATATCTATATGTGAAATATACAATAAATTAAAAATTAATATATTAATTATTGCATTTTTAAGATAATTCTATTATAAACGGTAATGGCAAAAGAAAATTCAAATTTTAACAGAGGCAATATAAAATACGAATTACATTTCAAAAATTTTTCGAAAATTATTATTTTAGTAGTATTTAATTAAATATTATTCAAATCAAAATTTAAAAATTGTATGGATATATAAGTAAGTAGATTACGTATATGTATATAAAACAATATTTATAGAAACAAGTATGTATTTATTAGAAACAAAAGGTTATTTAAGGAATGCCTTTGTTTATAATAATTAAAATAAATATATGGGCTCTGTAACTAAAGGGAAAAATAAATTGGATATAATTATGGATTAAAACGCAAATTTTGAAAGAGGGTGCAAATTACGAATTACGGGAGATGCACTTCACTATTTTTGGTAAGTTAATTGTTCATTACCATATATATGGGCTATTTCACATCAGTGGTACGATGAAAATTTGAAATCACTCCAAATTTTGTGAAACAGACTGGAAATATCTTCCAGAAGATAGAAAAAAAATTTGAGGTGTTAAAAATAATTTGCCTAAGAGTTATTCCACCATGAAAAATGGAAATTTTTCAATTTTTTAGAGAAATTATTATTTTCAAAGCTATTTATCTCAAAATCTATTGATTTTTTTAAAAATACATTATAAACAACTTTTGTTCAAAATAATCTTTAGAACGTATCTACTTGGGTTACAATTATTAATTTTAAAATCTCGAAGAGATAGAACGCCCGGAAATATTGAATATCAAAAAAGGCGACCACGCCACAATCGATTTTGAACTAACACCGCTCAAAAGATCACATTTTTTGAACACACAAACACCAAATTTTTTTAATAATTTAAATGGGAATACCATGTTTATTTTTGTGGAATTTTTGTCTTTCTTTAAATCGACGGTTGAGAGGAACAACAGTCTATTTCGGTAGCCACTTGGAAAAGAGGCTATCTCGGCGACCGCTTGGAAAAGACGCTATCTCGGCGACCGCTTGAAAAAGAGGCTATCTCGGCGGCCGTTTGGAAAAGAGACTATCTCGGCAGCCGCTTGGAAAAGAGGCTATCTCGGCGATCGCTTGGAAAACACGCTATCTCGGCGGCCACTTGAAAAACGTCCTATCTCAAACTACATTTTTGTTTTCTAAATTTGTAGTGGCAGCCCTGCCTTGGATTTGAGTACGACATTTAAATAAAGTATTAAATAATATTAATATAATAAACATACACGGAGAGAAATGTTGTGGTAAATATTACAAACTAGTATGGTAAAAATTCTTGAATTTTCTAGTAATGTGTTCACAGACTGCGAAGCTTGTAATTTTTACTATACTGGATTTTAATTTTAATTTTTTTTTAAATATTGAAAAAATTTTTATTTCTTCCGTATATTATTTATTTTAGAGTTTAGGTATATTATTTAAGAGATATGAAATTTTAAATATTTTAATTAAATGTTATTTGTGAAAAAAATTTTGATGTCATCGGGATCGAACCTGCGAAGTTTGGGTTAAGAGTCGAAGTCCTTACCATTGCGCTACGGCGTCGCTTGCGTTTGGTTCACCGTAATGTCCTTTTGTAGTAAACAAACAAAGACGTGACTCCAATATACATTTTTCAATATAATTTCCTATAACAATATAGGAAAAAATGCGAGTTAAAAAAAATTACATGCTTATTTGTAAAATTTAGTACGTAAATTGCTATGGTAATTTTGCGGGGTTTTTTTCGGTCTGTGATCATATTACTCGACAGTATGGTAATTTTTCGTAGCTGGTTTGTAATATTTACAGCGCCATTTCTCTCCGTGTAATGTAAGGTGTTCACAATGTTTCGGAAGCCGAATTGTTCGACATTATTTCAAGAGATTTTCTTATTATGTCAAACAAATGTTCAATGATATTGGATGTGCCGGCGTCTACTAGTTTGCAAAGGTAAGTATGTAATGACATGCATAACCTCATGGGCAAATAATAAACAAGGATAACGCCAGAGAGATCAAATAATAAATTGTGTATGTCATCTTCAGTAAAAAAAATATATACATTTTTATTAAAGCATATTTTATATTATTAAAAATGCAATGTATTACTAAGTAAATAATTAAGAAATAATTATAAACTATACTTATTCAGTTAATGATTTATAAAACTCATGATAGTCAGAAGGAATTATTCCTTTTGAGCACATGTGCTGCAAATCTTTTTTTTTTCATTGTCTAGATCAATTTTTTTAACGTGCAATCTTACCAAAGGATATTCCTTATACTTTATATATAATTCAGGCAATTAAAGTTTTTTAACAGATTCTACAGAAAATTTCCAAACTTTTTTGTATTTAACATGTATAACAAAAAATCAATAGGATTTGAGTTATAAAGCGATAAAAAAATAAAAAAATTAAGAAAATTTCAATTTTTTGATTGCTAGCAGCATTAAACGTAATTAAAATAGCGCTCTAAAAATTTAGCTGCATCTATTTTAACCCATTTCTGACAGATTCCACCAGAAAAAATAAATTTTTATTTTTTGACTGAATCACTTCCGTGGAATACTCCATATATATAAGGTATATGATAAATTAGGAATTAATGCAAGTTAAATGGTGATTACACAAAATAGATTAAAAAAATTTACCGGACAAACTAATTTAAGGGTTTTTGTCCTAGTAGACGCCGGCACATCCAATATCATTAAACATTTGTTTGACATAATAAGAAAATCTCTTGAAATAATGTCGAACAATTCGGCTTCCGAAACATTGTGAACACCTTACATTACTGCATATTATTTAAAACATTTTTTAATTATATTACTATGTTTATTATATTAATATATTTAATACTTTATTTAAATGTCGTACTCAAATCCAAGGCAGGGCTGCCACTACAAATTTAGAAAACAAAAAATGTAGTTTGAGATAGGACGTTTTTCAAGTGGCCGCCGAGATAGCGTGTTTTCCAAGCGATCGCCGAGATAGCCTCTTTTCCAAGCGGCCGCCGAGATAGTCTCATTTCCAAACGGCCGCCGAGATAGCCTCTTTTTCAAGCGGTCGCCGAGATAGCGTCTTTTCCAAGCGATCGCCGAGATAGCCTCTTTTCCAAGCGGCCACCGAAATAGACTGTTGTTCCTCTCAACCGTCGAAATTATCATAACTTTTTACAGAATTGAAGGCCATAAAAAGCTCCAAGCTTTCTTTTAGACTTTTGGATAAAAAAAACAATTGCGGTGAACTTACACTTTTTTAAGTTGAATATTGACATGTACGTAACATTTATGTATGACAGTTTATGTAACATTGACCTTAAGATTAGAAATTCTAACCCAGAAGGATAAATTCTACACACAATTAGCAACGAATGTTACATATAATGTTGTATAGTAAAAGTTGATAGATTTTGAGTTAAATAGCGATAAACCCAGCTGGTGTTGAAAAAAAACTGGATAAAGTTCACTTTTTGAGGTTATAATAACTTTTGAGCTAATAAATTCCAGTACCTAAAAATTTTTTTCTTTATTCTGAAAAACATTTGCAAAGTGTACCCAAAATTGGGTGCATTTTAAAATTTTGATCGGACCACTTCACGTGGAATACCCCATATGTATATTATATATACTACACCTTTGGTGTAAGTTATGTCCTAAAATACGTGAAAATTAGTGATTTTATGAGGTTTATGAGGCATAACTTACAACAGCGATCTTGGCCAATAAGCTAACCCAAGCCATTCGTAAGCTCGCGAAAAATGTGAACTTTTGAGAGGTGTTAGATTAAAATCGATTATGGTGTGGTAGCCTTTTTTTGATATTCAATGTGTCCGGGTGTTCTATCTCTTCGAGATTTCAAAATTAAGAAATGTAACCAGGGTAGATAAGTTCTAAAGATTAATTTAAACAAAAGTTGTTTGTAATGTTTTTTCAAAAAAATCAACAGATTTTGAGATAAATGACTTTAAAAATAGAAATTTTTCTAAAAAATTGAAAAATTTCCACTTTTCATGGTCGAATAACTTTTAAGCAAATTATTTTTAACACTTAAATTTTTTTGTATGTTCTGGAAGATGTTTCCAGCCTGTTCTCAAATTTTGGAGTGATTTAAAATTTTCATCGTACCACTTGACGTGAAATAGACCATATATATGTATATATATGTATGTATGTATGTGGGTGTGTGTGCGTGCGGCGTAATATTTATATAATATATATATATTTAAAATTGTTTTTTCAAGAATACATAAGATACGTATTTTTAATATTAATCAAGTATAACATACACTTTTCCAAATATCCATATGATATATACAATGGGTTAAAATTAAATATATTAATTATTGCATTTTTAAGATAATTCTATTAGAAACAGTATAGGCAAAAGAAAATTCAAATTTTAACAGTGGCAATATAAAATACGAATTACATTTGAATAGATTTTCAAAAACTATTAATTTAGGAGCATTTAATTTAAATATTTTTTAAATTAATATTTCAAAATTGTATGGATATATATATGTGTGTAGATAATTTATATTTATATAACACAATATTTTAAATAAACAAGTATGTATTTATTAGAAATAGAAGGATATTTAAGAAATGAATTTGTTTATAATAATCAAAATAAATATTTGGGCTCTGCATAGTAAAAATAAAGTGGATATAATTATGGATTAAAACGCAAATTTTGAAAGAGAGTGCAAATTACGAATCACGGGAGAAATGGAAGAAACAGGTTTTTATTTATATAGCGCTAAAATTTTATAAATAATTCTTTAAAAATAATACAAAAATTAATTTAATTAAGAAGAAAGTTTTAGTACTATTAAAGTACAAAATATTAATGACATAGAACTTTTGGCGATGATCGTTCGTCATTAGACTTTATTACCCGCACCCTGATCCCCAGTGCGGTGTGACAATACTTAAGGAATATATATATTTATTCCGTGATCCCTGCAAATATTTTAGACTAATTAGACGTTTATATATATATGAGATCTTTACATATATTGGGTCTTTTACTTATTTTGGGCCTTATACTTATTTTAGCCTATATTTGTATATACTGTAACGTATTTGCTATTATTAATAATAATAAAATAATAACAATTTTACTACCGTTAAAACAATAGTCTCATTATGCGATCAGCCGCTCAATAATAATACGAGTCTATAAGACACATATAGGCGGAGGCGGCGGTATCCTTTACTTAGCGAACGCGAAAGAAAATAAAGGGCAGGTCAAATGAGTGAAAACACGAAATTTAATTTAAAATAAAGGCAATAATATATTATAAAAAAAAGAGATAATATAAGCGAGATCGCAGGTCGATACACGAAAATAATAAAGAGAGAAAGAGAGAGAGAGAGAGAGAGAGAGAGAGAGAGAGACTACAAAACTGGCACTTACAGTGCGTGAGCCGCGATAGAAAATGAAATGACTGGACGAAATCCGCGTGGTCGCTTCTCTCCTCGGCTTACTGGGCTGCGTCGTCGCTGAACAAAACACCACGGATTCACTGGGTCACCATCACAGCACCAGGATCACAAGAGACACGAGGCAATCAAAGTGGAGAGATAAAAAGAATCAAAATAATTCTCTCACGGTTAAAGTTAGTCTATCGCCGGTTGAGATTAGTCTTAGTGCTCTCGCACTTACAAACCGAAAACTCTCTCTCTTTCCCTACTTTTACCTTTGCGAAGCTCCGCGAAAATTGCCGAATATCATCAAACGTCGACCTGTAACAGCTGTAAATATTAATACACAGGCTAGACAGAGAGAGAGAATGTAACGAGCAATATAATATAATTGACTATTATATTAATTCGTTACAATACAATATATATATATATATATATATATATATATATCTATAATATATAAATATTTCGCCGCCGCCGCCGTGTCTAAGAATTCAGGATTCAATATATATATATCTATATATATATATATATATATATATATATATATATATATATATATATATATATATATATATATTATATGTATATATATATATATGGGTGGTTCTCTGTGACATCAAAGATGAAAAAAATAAATATTGCTATAACTGTGTGAATATGTTTTAGAGGTAACTAGTAGTTCTCCTGAATTTTTTCAGATTTTTTCGGGGCAATTAGTTTAAGTTACAGAGAGACAAAGTTGACATTTTAACAGTTTTTTGCATTATATGCCCATTTTCATGAATTTGTAGCTCCCAGGGAATGCATTTTTCACTAAAAACATAACTATGACTTTTTTTTGTGAAATTTTCCGAATTTTTCATTAAAAAATACTTTTAAAGACATAAATGTAAGCTGTTACTCTTTTGTAGGCCATTTAAACCTTAAATAGTGAAAATCAGCAATTCTGCTCCGGACTCTGGTAACCTAATACTGTCTAAAAGATGTCTTTTTATAGTCAGAAACTGCCTAAAAATTTCCAGAGTGAGTCTAAATCATTAAGATCACATATGGTCAAAATATCCGGGAAAAGTGCCCGAAATATTAATAGAAATGTATATTTGTTGTCTTATAACTGTCACGTCCAGACTTGCACCAACTACTATAAAAAAATATTACAAGAAGGCAAATGGTTAATAAACCATTCGCGTTCCTTTCGCTCTTGTTTGACTAGGACTAGCCTTACGTCTCCGGGAGTAGCGAGCGAAGTTATTTGAGAGTAGAGATGCAGGATATAATGCGGGATAAATAAAATAATATATGTTTTATTTCGTATTAATCATGCATTATTTATTAAAATATAATATGCTGTTTTTCTTTAAATGAACACGTGCAACTAAATTATTACAGCTTTTTAATGGGCAAAAATACATAAATTCACACTATTTTATTTACAATTCCATAAATTTATTTAAGTCAAATAAAGATCTTAATTTTGATTAAATAAACAATTGTGCGGCGAACACGTTAGCACATTACAGAATAAAATATTCGCAAGGTTATTTTATTGTAAACATTAATAATAAATAATTGAGATAAGAATCATAATAAATGAATGCAGATAAAATAAAAAAATGGTTTCGTTTAAAACATGAATTATAGTTAATAAATTGTAATTCAAATTGTGAATATTTCAAATCAAATGCAATGTAACGAATAATTATTATAAATAAATTGTAATATATAATAATAATTGTTTTAAAAGAAAACGGTTGGTTCAGCAATCGAAATAACATAAAATATCAGGTTTGCCTTTACGAATAATACAAGCGTATAGATAGCCGAAAAGAATATACCTTAAGTACCCAAATATATAGATATATATATGTATATATATATATATATGTGTGTGTGTATTCGATGAGGAACGAAGGTCCGCCTTGAACGTGGGTAGCGGTGACAGATTGCCGGATAATGTCCTGCTAGACCTGCGGGCGTCGACGTTAGATGTGTATGCTGTTGGAGCTCGACGATTTCCAGATGTCGAAGTCGTAGTTCCTCGACTATGGCTTGTAGATGTCAATGATACGTCTCGATTCCTCTCGTGATTTTTAATACGTATTACTTTAAAGTTCAAGTAGCAGAGCCGCGCCCTCGGATAAAAATCAAAGAGTTGACCATCAGAGCTTCGCCTTGCGAAAGCTTTAGATGAAAAATTAGGAGTGCCTGTGTCTCTTTTGGGTCCTCTTTATATACCCTAAAATCCTATGCATCTGTCCTTGTCTTACGATTCGCTTTGTCTTACACTTTGCCTTATATGGAGATTGTGTAAGTAGTTCTCGATTTTTCTGTGCTTGCACCCGATTGGACCGTTACATGTGCGTAATTAAAAATTATCGAATCCCATGCATTTTCTGTATCGCTTCGTAGTTGATTCGGAGAATTTTCTGTCCCCCTTTTATTACTGCGACGTTATCCAAAGAACGGCTAAATTTATTACTTCCTTCTAATGCTCGAATTTTCTAGTCGATGTTTCCCATTGTCGGTTCTTCTCCGAGCATTGCTATTATAGTGCAGTAAAAAAAAACTCTTGCGCAACCCTTCGTTTCGATCTCACTATCGGCGATCCCGCTTATATGCGTATTGGCTTCGAATAATATCTTTAACTCTACTTATCAGTCTCTATTTCGTTTGAAAAACTCGTAAACTAATCTGTCTCTTAGCTCTATAAATTATATTTTATATTACTGCACTTACTTAGAACCATTCCTTATCAACCTTATTTCGTTTTTCTTCTACGCCGTAATTTTTATTCTAAACTACGCAGTACTTTTGTACGAAAAATAATAATATAATTTTCGTCGGGACGCGACATAACGATGAATCTATTAGCATGATCATTGCAACAAAATTTATGCATTTACCTCGGAATGATAGAAAAGTATCTCCACTTGTTTCAGTATCCATCTAATCCCCTGTAAGCTGCTAATAAATATATATATATATATATATATATATATATATATATGGGTGGTTCTCTGTGACTTCGAAGATGAAAAAAATAAATATTGCTATAACTGTGGGAATACGATCCCGGGAGCGCGAGGCAGAAGCCTCACCATTCGGAATTATCCCGGCTAGTCGACTTGGTCCTATCGGCGAACGTCGCCGATAATCCAGGGACCTACCTACGCCGACACTCGAAATCCCTATCCGTTATAATATATATTATATTTATTACTATATAATATGTATATAGTATGTTTTAATATGTATAGTACATATCTTTATATAATATAAAATATATTTCGCCGCCGCTGCCGTAGTAGTCGTGATAAATGAACAAATTCACATTTTAAAATTTTCGCACCAAAAATAAAACACTAGCGCGTGAACAACGTGTGAATTTGTTCACATATCTCTTCACTATTAGTTTAAATATTTCTTAAACATTAACTCACATTGATTACACGAGAACTTTTCGTTTTAAAAATATGAAAGTTTGTAAATCAATTTAGAATTGAGTTTAATATTCAGTATTTTTTGAATTAAAAGAAATAACATATTGTAAGTAACAAGATATGTTAAAAAAACTCAATAATTTAATTATAACCTTTACAAGAATAAAACAAGAAGTTTATTACATACAGATACAGATACAGATATATATATTACATCTATCTACTAAGGATTATTTTTAAAAATTATATCTGTTAAATTGGGTTTCTCATCAAACTTCTATGTCGTCGGTAAGTCAGAAAGTTTATCTCTCTATAATATATATTTCGCCGCTGCCGCCGCCGCTGCCGTATCTCAGATTTTAGGATTGGAGGTTACCCTTTATATATATAATATGTGACGTGTGATAAGCACACGCACTAGTATTGCGTAAAATTATTTTATAAATTGTTAATTTACTATAATTATCCGAGACCAAATACTATAACCAATAGGAATGTATAATAATATTTACAATTAATTAATACACTTTGGTTTATATAATAATAATAAGTACGTAGTATATTAAGATAGCTTCGCGATAGACACGTGCCGTTAAACGCGAGTCCAACGACCGCGCTATAAATAGATTAAAGACATTGACCGCCTCCCCACTACTGTGCCTACTCGCCAGTTCATTGACCCCGTCCGGAGTGGGGGGACAGGCGTTATACGCATGCGCGCTCTCGTAAAATCGGGTATATAAGGCGCACCGAAACCACCAGTAGGCAGTCTGCAACTGGACGTCAGATCGGACTGGCCGTGAGCACACGACCAGCCCCTTTTTCCGACCTAGTGCAGCAACCGTGGATACGTTCGTGAGCACACGTTCGTAAACACGGTTGCCGTATACCGTACCGACCGTTATCGTAACCGCATCCAACCGTAGTCACCTCGTGGTGTCTAATCCTGTCCGTACCCTCGTGAGCACACGTAGATTATCCCGACTGTATCCTCGTGAGCACACGTGGGCTATCCCGACCGTATCCTCGTGAGCACACGTGGATTATCCCGACCGTATCTTCGTGAGCACACGTGGATTATCCCGATCATACCTTCGTGTGCACACGTAGATTATCCCGACCGCGTCTTCGTGAGTACACGTAGACTATCCCGACCGTATCCTCGTGAGCACACGTGGATTATCCCGACCGTATCCCCGTGAACATACGTATTAGCCCAAACCGTATTTCTGTGCGAGCATACACGATAACCGTTAGTTGCGTCTGTTTAGGAAACTAGTTATAAGACAGCATTGTAAAGTTCGTAGATCGCGTAATTATTAAGTATTTTGTCTTGATTTGATTGCACACTAATTAACTACTTCACCCGACCAAGACCAGGCAGGCTGGCAACATTTGCATTATATCTTTGTTTATTTTTATATTTGTACATAGTCTTAATAATTAGCCTTTATTATAAATAGTGGTACTTTATTTTAAATTCCTTAAAACCTGAATCCTGGAATCTGAGCAAGGTCCGGCAAAGATTCACTCCGTTACAAATATTAATATATTTAATACTATCTATATTTCGTCTCAACCGTGTAAGATTTTAGGATTAGAGGTTACCTTTTATATACATATTATTAATATACCATGTAACAATGAGACTCATTTGCTACCAATTAAAAAAAGGATCGGGAGTCAGGCCTTGAACCCAAGCCCCTTCGGATCCGAAGGCGTTCACGCTACAACTGCGCTACGCCCGCAATTGGTCGTAGCTGTACTTTTCCGCGTCTTCTGCCTACCGATACGCGCGCCATATGCCAAGTGCCGATTCTTGCGCTGCCCGCTTCGGTACTACAGAGCCCTAAGTGACGAGGATCTGTTCTCATGCAGATCGACCACGTCACAACTCCCCCCCCTCCTAAACGATGAATACCCCCGGATTCATCGTAATATTAGGACGAAAGGGTAGGAAGCCGGGTCGTAGGTAAAGCAGAAGACTATGGAATCATTAAAACTTAGAAACTTGGAAACTAGGGTGCTGGAAGGAATTGGGTACTTTTACGTTGGGCCATGTAACAATGAGACAAGTTGTAACAATGTGCTTTGCACATGTCAAAAGCGAGCTATCGAACGCACAACAACACCTACCTACCCATATATAATTCCCTACACCTACCTACCCGCACAGTAAATAAGCCCTGCCTACCCTTACATACTAAATACCCTTTCCCAAGCACGGTACACAACACTGAGGTGGTCCTGGCGATAAGGTCCTTGGACGAGCTCAGATTATCAGGTGGGCTCCTCCGAGTCTGACACTGCAAGCAGGATACTAGAAGGGAGGCGATCACCAGGAAGCCTCCAGGACTCTCCGAAGCCTCACAGTGTAGCAGTCAAGGCAATGAGGTAGTATCCAGGCAGGGAGCAGAAGAACCTCCAAAGCCAAGCAAGATACAGCTGTAAACAATATACTTAATAAGAACAAATACGCATTAAGAGGGTAAGGAATAAGAAAGAGGATTAACAGCAATAGGAGAAAGACAAAGACAAGGAAATACATGTACAGCTGTATATAATCACTACAGCTGTACAAGGAATATCAGAGGAAATTGAGGTTAGGTTGCTGTACACAAACAACGTGTACAGCCGATCTCCCGGATAATCACGCATACAGATACGCACATTTGCGTAAACGTCACGACCAAGTAATTACCTGGACCCGTAGACGGAGCGGCTATCCATAACCGAGGTCAACGTCGTCGAGGAGAGAGGGGTGACTCGGCCTCGAGCAGCAAGCGGCGGCGGGTGAGCTTCGTACCTGAAACTCATGCCGTACCAATTAGATGAATACAGATAATAAGAAACGAATTATTAGTTACCTGGGAAGAGGTTGTACCGTATCTCCGAGACGGAAGCAGCACCAGGTCATCATCACCATACAGCCGAGTTGTACCGATACAGTCTGAACACAGCGGCACTCGACTCGCTCGCGAGATGCGAGATCGAGGTACCGCGCACGAGTGAGTACTGCGCAGGCGCGCGGTACGAACACGGAGCTCTCGAGCACGCCGAGGAGAGAGCTCTACGGTCCGCCGTCCTGAACGGATCTTAGTATTATAACGAAGCCGCAGATTATCATGTAGCGAAAGAGAGAGATAGAGAGAGAGTGACATCGCCATTGAGGGATGAGCGTCGATTTCCTCGATAAGGTTGGTGTATAATTCACTCTCGCTGCGTACAGTACCGCCGAGTATCCGTAATAGTGTGTGCGAGATCCTGGTTCCCTCCTTCCCCTTCCCCTCCCTTAAAGCGAACCGATAACTGTACCAGAGAACTTTCTAATTTACGATAACCCGCGAGTTATCGCTTACTTGCCGCAAATCAACGCGGCTGGCGCCCACTCTATAATTATTATCTTTTAATAAATACTTATTTATTTATAATAAATTGCTGTCCCTAAATAACCTGCACCCTGATCCCCAGTGCAGCGCTACATTGGCGCCCAACGTGGTTGTTTTTAAGGGATCTTTTTCAGTTAAATAAATTAATAATTTAGCGTAAAGTGGCGTACAGCATTTTTATTTTTCTTACTAGTTTAAAAAGCGAGTAGATAAAAATATTGCAAGCGTCGAAGCGCGACGCAAAAGCAGCCATATTGCCCTTCTATTCCTTCAAGCAAGCTTGAACACACACCGGAAGAAGCCGGTCGGCCATTTTGACGGCCATTTGCAGCAAGTAAATTAAGCACGTGCACGGAAATAATAATTTTGTTTTTGTTGAGTTAATTTATTTGCACTGCTTTACATAATTGGTTATGTATAGTTGTATTTTTTTTGGGTACGCTGGTTAATATAATATAAAAATAATTTATTTTTCCTCTCCTAACCCATACAGCTATATTAACCAAGTATAATAATTTTTTTTGAGTGCTTCTATAAGAGAATAATATTTTTATTATTTTTCTTTTAAATTGTAGTACATATAAAATTGATAAACAATTTGCATTTTATAGTTATAATAATAACTTAAGCTGCTTTAAGCATAATTTATTGTTTTTTTTCATAAGCATATTAATTTCCATTGGCTATATATATAATACATATTAATGCTATTGAATGTTCCCTTGCTATTATCACGTTTGATTAAATTGTGTTTTTCCTTTTGCTTATATACAATTATTGCTTATTGAATTAAATCACATATTTTGCTAGTTTTATTAAATGTTAGCTTAATAAATAATAATAATCAATTTTGCTTGACCTGCTATACCCATTGCAACGAAAATTTAATTTCTCCCCAATTGCTTCCCAAAAATAATAGTTAGTTAATATAACTTATACTGCATAATTTTTGTTTATTGTTGTTTGCTGCCTGCCTAACCCAGTTTATATTTTATTTATATAAGCACAATTTGCACGTCCCTTGCACGTATACCCCAATATTTGTTGATTTTAATATTAATAACATTAAATATTTAGTGAATATTTTGGTGTACAAATATCGATTTTATATATATTATGCTGCTACTAAATTATAAGATTGGTGCATGCCTTGTTGCTTCTTTGCCATATTGCTGCTACTGCGTCATTTCTTTTTGCTTGCTTATTTATTATTTAAAATATTTTTCTCTGAAGACAACGAAATTAATAAGAAATTTGTGCATATTATTTCTTGGCTGCTCGGTTTTGTTAGTACTGTTAGTACATTAAGCTGCTGTTAGTAAAAGTAAATAGGAAGAGAGAATGTAGGATTAAATGATTACCAAAGTTTAGTTTGGTTGGTTAATTATTTATTAAAAAAAAATAATAATAAAATATATATTTTTGCTCTTGCTGCTGCTGCTGCTTAAGGGTGGGATGAAAGGGGAGGAAGGAAGATTATAGTCTTCCGCGCTTCTGTTGCATCTCCCAGTAGTGTCCGCTGCACCGCGGATAGTCCTTTGTATGGAACTATCTCATCCCACATTTTCGGCAAAATAAAATGGCGGGGCTTACGCAGGCCCGCCAACTATGTCCTCTTCCGCCACAGTTCCAGCACCCAGCTGAACATGTGGATGGTGGCGGTCGAGGCATGCACATCAACTTTTTCTGGAGTATTGATTTTATAATTCTTATCTAAGAATAATAGCATATGCATGTGAGGAAGTCCACGTTTTTGAAATTCGATAACATAGGTGTAAGAGATACAGTTTCCTAAAACACCTTGTTTAACTACCAATTCTTTAAATTCTTTTACTTTTTGATGAAACACTTTAACTACTAAATCTGGTCTATTAATTGCATTTTCATATTTTTCTAAATTTTCAGTTATTTCTTTCCAATTTGGATTACATGTCATAGTAATAAATAAGTCAGGTTTTCCGTAACGATTTACTAGACTCATTGAGTCAATATAATTTTGTTTTAAAAATCTTGAACTCCCAACAAAATTTGATGGCCAAATAAACATTTTCCTTATATAAGCTTCTTTTTTTCGCAATGCTTCTTTTTCTCGATTAGTTTTTATTTCACCATTATTCATTGTTTGTCTTTTCAACATGGTTTGCTGTTCCTTTTTTAGTTGCTTTTCTTCTGTATCATTTAATTGTTTATTTTCATTTTCTCGACAAAATGAACTATAACTTGGGATTTCATAATCTATTTCCATTGGAGTAATAGAATCAACGCAAACGATTTTATCTGTATTATATACGTTTATTATTTTTTGTTGTTCAGAAATTAATTTTTGTTGAAAATTTTGTTCGGTTATTTTCATTTCTTCTGCATTGAAATTTAATTCTTTTACATTAAAATTATAACTATGAATGAAGATTTTTTTGATTGGTATTGTTGAAACATTATAGTTCAAGCTTTGTAAAATAGGAAACATCGTAATATTACGTGTTTAATATATTTTTAGTAAATGTAAACGCATTTGGGAAATATCGAAGTTTAAATTGCATGGACATAAATTAAATACCGTCACATACCCAATTGTTGATCAATTAAAGTAAATCTGTACGTTCATAGAATAATTTTATGTTAAAAAGGCTAATAATTGTATATATTTTGACGCATACATAAAGTATAAGTATTAAACATCCTTTTAGCAATCTCGGAAAAACAAAATAGATGCCATTTTTAAAGTAAGCAACAATCTAAGAAAAAAAATCGGGAAGTACCAATTTCTGATCAGTATATTTTCGTTACATATACCACTTTCTATTTAAGTCTACTAACCAATTATTCATTGTTTAACCTTCAAATTGTGCGTAGCAACGTTTAGATTTATGTAAATCTTATTATTTTATTGAAATAATACACTGATCAGAAATTGGTTCATGATCAACAATTGGGTACTTTACTGTACAATAGAGACAGCAAAAGCTATAGCGAAAATTCCACAATCATAGCTATTACTTTGAAATTGTACTGTTTCAAAAACAATTTTTAATTGTCGACTATCTGGAAATAATCTATTGATATAAATTTTATGTTCATCTTGCAAATATTTAGCATTCAAACTATCATAAATGTGTATCGTTCCATTATTGTAATACATACAAATCCAATGCCCTTTTTCATAATTTCCAGAAAATAATAATTGAATGTATTTTTTATTCAATGGAACCGAGTTAATATTATCCGGTTTTTGAACTAAAATAGTTGCTTGCATATTAAATGGAGTACATGATTTAAGAATGTTATTAAATTCTAATATGTGTTCATCATTCAACATAGAAGCATCGCCGCTATATGATTCAGTTCCTTTTACAATTAATTTTTGTTCTTCTGTCAAACCCATTATAAAAATGGTTTATTCTACAAAATAATTTACTGTTATAATAAGAAACTTAATAATTTGTTTAAATTGATTAATAATTATTATAACTTTTTAATTTTTTTAAACGATTATTTTAAATTTTTTATAAATACTTTTTTGTAAAGCTGAAAAAAGTGAAATATAAATTAGTAATAATAGTATTTATATAAAAATAGCTTTAACCAAAACGTCCCAAATTGTTTTTCCCGTTCAACTATCTGTTTCTTAAAGAAAAATTCAACAGTTCGATTCGAAAATATCATTTCTGATGAGTTTTTTCCGCTCTTTCGAAATTCGGCCATATTTGCGATATATGTAAGTGTTTTTATAATTACAACTGCTTAAGCAAATCAAAATGCCATCAATACCTTATTCAGATCGTGCTAAATCGTTGGATTTGGAAGCATAAATGCTCATACTTAACTGGTAATTTAATTAGTATAGTCTAATTCAAAATAGCGACCACTGAAGTAGCCATGTTTGAACATAAATTTAATAACAAAACTTTGAATTTTTTCTCAATAACGATCCACTCTGCAGAAAATGGTATGCAACAAAAAGTACTTACTAGGAGAGGCCACGGCCTTTGGAAAACGGATTTTAATCAAACTCTGAGTTATGCTTTGTAATACAAAAATATAAAGAAATCCAAATTTCTAGACCCTAACGCGTTAATTTACCAAAGTTGTAAGCTAATAAGGTAAATTTATAAATAAAATTACTTCCAATTTAATTGCTTATAACACAAAAACAAATGAAGATAAACAATCAAACCAGGAAATATAAGACAATTGAGATCAAGTAGATATGGTTTAAAAAAAATAAGCTCAAATCGGTCAATTCGCGTCCAAGTTATAGAGAAAATAAGAAATAATATAAATTTTGGGCAAAAAATTCAACAAATTTTTAATAGTAAATTTTGGGTAAATATTCTACTATTTCTTATTAATGATACATTTCATTTATGTGTAATAAATGTTTCAGGAAAAACCTATAGAGGTACAAAAGGCGGTAGTATAAAACATAATAACAAAGTACAAAAATATTGTAATAATGATAAAATCAAAAAACTATTTCTAGCAATTGCAGATAATCTGTAATAATTTGTAAAATTTTGTAATACCTATTTTGTAATAAATAACTAAAAAAAATACTATCAACTATACTCATATTATTGCTTAAAATTAATATATCAACAGCGTAAGTGACACTCACACGCATGCTAACGCACACGCATACCCATGCACACCCGCGTAAAAAATGTACCTTCATATGAACTTTTTTTTTCGAGACATTCCCGAACTTGATTAGACATTTATATAAAGTTTATCTAAATTATAATATCTATTTTTTATTAGTTTAAAATACTTTATATAAACCTAGATCATTTTTAAGTTATTAAAAAAAATTAAAAAAATATTTTCTGATCGGTGATTCGAACCTCCGATCTTTAACTCCAGAGGTTGATTCTCTACCAACTGAGCTATTTTATTGTTTCTATCATTAAATTGAATTCAGATTATAAAGAACAATTGAAACATGATTTGAGCATTATAACCTAAATGTAATGAAATAACAGAAACAATAAAATAGCTCAGTTGGTAGAGAGTCAGCCTCCGGAGTTACAGATCGGAGGTGTGAGTCACCGATAAGAAAATGATTCTTTTATGTTTTTTTAATAATTTAAAAATTTTATAGGTTTGTATAAAATATTTTAAACTTATAAAAATCATTTATTTTAATTTAGATAAACTTTAAATAAATGTCTAATCAAGTTCGGGAATATCTCGTTGGAAAACATCGTTTAAACTTTATATAAAGTTCATACGAAGGTATTTTTTTTACGCGGCCACGCATGCCCACACACGCACACGCACGCACACACATGGACGCACGCATGCAACATTGCGCTAATTCTGGAGAGCAGATATGATAATGAGCCTTTATTATAAGTGATTATAAATGATAATAAGCACTTTTGCGTCCGCCGGCTGCTAAAAGGCTACTAGAGAGAAGAAACTGATTCATAAATATAGTATTTCAACTTTGGAAAATGGATTTGGTTTTATGTAAGGGACATGCTTTCTAGTACAAAAATATGGAAAAATCCATCCAAATTATAATTTCAAGTTATACGTGATTATTCAAAAATTGTGCAGAAAATATCCTTATGTTTGATCGCTTATAACACGGAAATAATTAAAGGTAGATACTCAAAGCTGTATTCGGCAAAAAGTTAAGATCAGGCAGATTCGATTTGAAAAAAGGTGAAAAGTCTACTGAAAAGCCGACATGCCAAAATGCCTAAATATGACAAAAAAAAATTGTCACTTCCTGGAGACGATGTCCAGGTGGTCAGGGTGACCTCCAGGTCATCCGGACATCGTCTACTGGAAAGCCGACATACCAAAATGTCTAAATATGACAAAAAAAATTGTCACTTCCTGGAGACGATGTCCAGGTGGTCAGGGTGACCTCCAGGTCATCCGGACATCGTCTACTGAAAAGCCGACATGCCAAAATGCCTAAATATGACAAAAAAAATTGTCACTTCCTGGAGACGATGTCCAGGTGGTCAGGGTGACCTCCAGGTCATTCGGACATCGTCTACTGGAAAGCCGACATGCCAAAATGTCTAAATATGACAAAAAAAATTGTCAGATTCATAAAAATGATCTTCTAATTAAAAATAAAATAGTCACTTGTCAAAACCGGAGAACCGGAGAACCGGAGAATCGGAGAACGTCCAAAACGGGATGCTCCTTAATTTAATATAGGATTATTCATTATTTAACTGTTTTACAGCTTCCTGGATGTCTTGTTGCTGCTCGTGCTGCTCCATCTGGCACCTTGGGCCATCGTAGGTTGCCTCATGGTCCTGGTGCGAAGCCTCCTGGAAGTTGTATCACCTCTCCTGACATGCTGCTTCCACGTGCTAGGAGGAAGGAACCAAGAGAAGTATTGGTGATTTGGGGAGCTTCAGTTAGGTTAGGTAGGCTTAGAGATGTAAGGGTAGGTAGGTTAGTTTGTGTTGGGACTCGCTCGCTTATTATTTTGACAGGTATAACATACCTTGTCACAACTCCCCCCCCCCCAAACTGAAGTTACGCGGAAATCGTAACTGAATTTTAAAACTAACTAACTAAAAGATATTAAATTAAATAAATACTTATTTTACTAAAAATAAAAAAACAAGTGATTTGCTATTATCGCTGCTAGTAATGGTGGGGAGAGTAATGCTGCTTCTTTATTAACTTATTTCTAACAAGTAGCCGGTACTACTGTTGCGGTGTGCTCGTGTTTAGTCTCCATGACTATTCTGCTTGGCTGCTATCTGTGTTAGTGTACACAGTGTATGTGATTCGATTTTGCTCTTATATGCCTATAAGTGCGATTGGCTGGGCCCTTACATTATATTTATTATATCTTACCGCTTTGAGAGCTCATTTCGCGTTCGCGGCACTCTCATACTGCATACTTACGTGTTTTCTCTTATTCCTATTAAACATTTTATTTAATAACAAAAATTAAATTTTTTAAATGCAATTAAAATATCGATTTTATATATATTATGCTGCTATTAAATTATAAGATTGGTGCATGCCTTGCTGCTTTGCCATATTGCTGCTATTGCGTTATTATTTTGCTTGCTCATTAAATCATTTAAAATATTTTTCTCTTAAGACAACGTAATTAATAAGAAATTTGTGCATATTATTTCTTGACTGCTGGGTTTTGTTAGTACTGTTAGTACTTTAAGTTGCTGTTAGTAAAAAGTAAATAGGAAGAGAGAAGGACTAAATGAATACCAAAGTTAGTTTGGTTTGCTGATCATTTATTAAAAGAAAATAATAATAAAATATTTTTTTGCTCTTACTGCTGCTACTGCGTATGAGTGGGATGAAAGGGTGGAAGGAAGATTATAGTCTTCCGCGCTTCCGTTGCATCTCCCAGTAGTGTTCGCTACACCGCGGACAGTCCTTTGTGTGAAACCCTCTCATCCCACAGTTTCGGCAAAATAAAATGACGGGGCTTACGCAGGCCCGCCAACTATGTCCTCTTCCGCCACAGTTCCAGCACCCAGCTGAACATGTGGATGGTGGCGGTCGAGGCATGCGCACGAAGCTGGGAGAAGATGGGTCCACCTGCTGCTCCCTGGGGGATGCTCGGGAAGGCGGGAGATTTTGGGTAGGGTTTGGGAGGGATGGGATTGGCTGCGGTTGGGGATTCGATATTTTTAGGGACATTAGGGGTTTGGGTTTGGCTACGGGGGCTGCTGCGGTTTGCTCGAGTAGGGATGGCGGAGGGAAGGGTTCGGATGCTGCGGGAAGGTTTGAGGATAGAAGGTGTTGGGTATTGGGGAGTAGGGGCATTGGAGGGGGAACAGTCACCGGGATATGGATGTACGTATACAACCCGGTGACTGGGTTGTATACGGGATGGGTCAGGACGGGTTGTGGAGGGAATTCTGGGGAAAAGGAGGGTGGACGGATGACAGGTGGGGATGTTGCTTTTGGGCAGCTATGGGATTTTGAGGTAGCTGCGAGACGGGAAGTGGAGGGTATAGGGGATATTGGCGCTGCGGAGGTTGTTGCTGCTGCTGGTGTTGTGGCTGCTGCTAGCCAGGAGAGGTCCTCGCAGAGGTGCCACCCTCCTCTTATGCAGCCCCGAGTTCCCGGACATGTTGATGCGTGCGGAGGTATCTCCTCCGCCTCGGAGCTGCTACCGCTGCTGTCGCTGCTGCCATAGTCATTGGCGGTTTCCGCTGGTCGGTTGATTGGACTCTGGGGTAGAGCCAATCTCTGGAGTACTTGCTCCAGATCCCCAATAACCGGCCGACGCTCGCCAATTATTTGGGCACGGCCTCTGCCCCGTCCTCTGCGTAATGCGGAGGCCGTTGCGCTCGTACGATCCATTATGCAAGGATTTATTTATATTGTTTTTTGCATTTTCTCTATTTAACTCATCGCTGCCATCCCATTTATTATTTGCTATGCTTTCATTATTTTCGCGGTCTAAGCTGACGTTTGGGTGGGCTGCTAGGGGACGTATGGGGGTCAGGGATGATTTTCTTGGGACGACATCTTTTACGGGTAACGGGCTTAATTGGTGGATTCGCAATTCGAATGCTTTGCGATAATTGTTGCTGCTGCGTTTGCGGATATTGGGGTGGAATTACATTTCGGGGAGGGACATACCGTTTTAGATCGCTAATGTGAACTTTAGTTTGTCGTTTGCTGCTCTCATCCTCCACTAAATATATGCTAGGGGTGAATATTTGAATTATTTTTGCGGGTCCTATACATTTGGGTGCGTGCTTAGCTGCGAAGTTATCGTCGGCTGACGATAGCACACGATTACGGCGACAAACTAAATCTCCTAATTGGAACTGTATGTCTCTACGACCTTTATTATAATACCGTGCTTACTTGGCTGTAGCTATTATGGTATGCTTTTTTACTAGGTCGTAGATTGCTGGCAATCTATGCAATCGCTCTATTCAATGTGCTTTTTGACCAGAGCTATGGGAATAGGGTTCCTACCAAAATTCAGGAATGCTGGTGAATATTTGGTGGAGGAGTGCACGACCGTGTTTAGTGCAAAACAAAATTCGCCTAGATGTGTGTCCCATTTTCTGTTGATCATTGGCTTTATATTTCTATTAACCCTTTCCACAGGGTTGGCTTGCGCGAAATATGGAGGGATTGTAGACTGCGTAATCCCGTAATATGTTAGCTTCTCTGTGACCATCCGATTAACGAATTCTGTTCCGTTATCGGTGATCAAGTATTTGGGACATCCCCATCTATTTATTACGAGCTCGTCGAAAGCTTGTAATACGCTTTTTGCATCAGCTCTTCTTAATGCCTTCATCTCCACGTATCTCGTGAATAGGTCTTCAAATACAATAATGTATTTAAAGCCTTGTTTCGATTGTGGCTTTGGCCCATAATATCTGCTGCGAATACTGTCTAGGGTGCACTGATGTTCCTGCCTTCCATAAGACCGGCGGGGGCTTGTTGGCTGCTTTTATGAGCTTGGCACTCTTGGCAAGCTTTAACATATTGGCATGTATCCACATATATATTCCTGGCCAGTAATAATATGTGGCCAATCTAGAATATGTCTTGTCATTGCTGCTGCTTTGGTGTTCTCGTATATATAACAACCAGAGATGACTGCGGTGATCCGTTACTACCGTGAACTCTTCCCCTTGCAAATAACCCATGAGTCGGTCTACACACCATAACACGGCCAAGCACTCCTTTTCCGTGACGGTGTAGTTCCGCTCATCTTTGCTTTGGGTTCTGCTCACGTAGTATATCGGATGCTCTTCTCCGTTTATCTCCTGCGTGAGAACTTCGGCTATTTCGTAATCGCTGGCATCAGTTTGGAGGGAAATTGGGAGGGAAAAATCGGGTCGGGCTAAAACGGGGGCTTGGGTGAGGGCTAATTTCATCTTCTCGAACGCTTCTTGCTGCTCCTTGTGCCAGTGCAATCTGACATCTTTCCTTGTAAGATAATTCAAGGGTGCTCGGTAGTCTGCTAATTTGTCGATAAATCGGGAATACCAACCGATTAGTCCGGTAATCTCCGTAGCTGCTTTAAATTAGTAGGGGCTGGGTATTCCAATATTGGCTTTATTTTGACATTATTTGTTTTTAGGCCATCCTGGTTAACTTTATAACCTAGGTATGTAACCTCCGCGCAACAAAATTCAGATTTTTCGCGGTTTAGCTGCAAATTGGCTTTCTTAAGGGCTGCTAATACTATTTTGAGGCACCGAATGTGTTCCTCAAAGGTTTTGGCTGTGACGATTATATCATCTAAATAAGCGAACACATTCGGTTCCCACTCTGGCTTTATCAAATTGTCCATTATTTTCCGCGTCAACGGTAGACTCACGCGATCGGTACGATTTTCGACTCGCGTGAACCGTTTACCGTTACACCCCCCTTCCAGACGCAAGGTATATTTCCATATACCATGCTCTGACCTTTCCTAGACGCGTCAGGATGTGGTTAGGGGTCTGATACTGAATGAAATCGCTTTATTTCACGATTTCGATAGCCAGGGGATTTTTACCCTGGTGATCTCGTCCTGACTCAGATTTGTCAGGAGCTATCGGCTCTTTCTGACTTAGCTAGTGGTGGTTCGACCGACTGGGGCATGTACATAGTTATGTATCCCCTGCCAACCACACACAAATAGCGTTAGTGCTTTTTCGTCTTTTCGACGGCGAACTCGTTGAATCGGGTTCAGTGTTGGCATCCGTCTACGTCAGCAAATTTTTATACAGTGATTAATTTTTCACTGCCGCTTCGCTTGCGCGCGCGTCTTTCTACGGACTACGACGACCTGATCTCCCGAGTACGGATTCGACGTCATTATTTTCTACACCGCGTTTCACTATGTTCTTCTCGTGGGGTCTCGCGACGGTCTTTGCTGATTTTCGCGGACGGCCGCGCTTTCGTGCTTTCGGCGTTTTGACTCTCGCAGGAGTCTGTTTTCGCACGCTGGTGTCACCCGCTATGACTCGCGCAGGAGTCCGCACGCAATCTGGTGACTGTACGCTCGCACGGGGCGGGTCGCGCGTCGCCCCTTCTCCCACGATGTCCCTCGGCGGATGTTCTTCTTCCTCGTCTGCGTCGAGATCCGGTGAGATGCAGTGTTTAAGGTGTTCGCGTGTGCCAGGTCGGTCACCTTACCGTCTTTATCCAACAACTGTATATTGGATCCTGGTTGGCCTATGATATACGGACCGGTCGCCTTCGGAGCCAGCTTAGCCGAAATACCCTGAGCTGCTGAGGACAGGACTC
>JANSJX010000502.1:0-24150 GCA_026168455.1 Theocolax elegans
GCATACTTCGTTTTCCACCATGTGAAAGTAATAAAAAAAGATAGCAAGCAGGCCTCGCGACGCATGCACCCTCAGCTGCAAGTCGTAACATCTAACTTGGAAAAACCCGAGTACACTCTTAACCGTTTTTTTTTGTGCGTCTCTAGTTTTCTCAGAAATGAAAATACTATTATTTTTAAATATCTACATGAAATATAAAATTATTACCGTAGAGCAACTGTTACATATATGTAAATATATGTTATATACATATTCTATAATTTTAAGAGATTTCCTTAATAATAATTAAAGGAATTTAATAATAAAAGGAAACAAAAAGATAATATATGAAAATACATATATATGTTGTGATTGTGTACGGAGATGTACGAGATGTGCACTGTTTATTTAATGTATTAGTATATTACGTGCATTTCTTGCATATCAGTAGCAGAAAATATAATGTATATTAATGTTTTTATGAATATAGTATATATATAATGCAATTTATATTATCAAAGCAATTATTACTATATTATATCTTTTTATTTTCTTTTATCTATTTTTATAAATTGAAATGATTATTACTAATAATATAGACTTAATAATTATATAAAATAAAGATCATTTTCTAAATATATATATATATTTGTGTATGATATGTACAGAGATTTATGAGTATGCACCTTATATAATGTTACCTCCAGATCATCGCGGCATCATCTACTGGAACGCACATAACGAAATTAAAAAAAAAAATTAATTTCTTCCTGTAGATGATGTCCAGGTCCCTTATGTTACCTCCAGATCATCGCGGCATCATCTACTGGAACGCACATTACGAAATTTAAAAAAAAAATATTCCCTTCCTGTTGATGATATCCAGTCCTTCATGTTATCTTTAGTTATAACTGATCGATATAAGCAAATAAATAATCGAGTTAAATAATCGAGTTTTTTTTATAAAAAGTTAAGCATTATTTCTAATTAATCCGTGTGGTTCCGCGATCACTTTCATTAAAAAAATTCATTTTTTCGAAAATTCAAGAGAGATAGAAGAGTTAAAAATAAAAGTCTGCCTGTACGGACGTACGAACGTACGCTCAGACTTAAACTTTTCAACCATTAAAAAATTAATTAAATACCTATAAAAAATTCAAACACTATGTCTAATTTCAGTTGAATAGAATTTATCGATCTTCCCAAGTCAGAGGTGAAGGTAAAAAGAAATTTTAATACATTTTTCTTTTTTCGTAACGTTTCGGTAGACAATGCTACCCTCTTCAGACTGTATAAAATTTATTAATTTCGATTAGTACATCTCAGAATATATATAATGTAAAAAGGGAACGTAAATGAAAAAATTAAAAAATATACCTTCTAATATAAATATCGTACAATGTTTACAATATTATTTCGCCGCAAGTCGATTTAAATTTTCGCTTCTTTTTCCTCATTCTAAACACGAGGAAACGTCAAACAGATGTATACACGACGAAAATTTCTGCTGTATATGAAACAATACTAGATTCGCGCTTTCTTATATAGGTATAATTAGTAAGTTTGTGTTTATATTTTTTCTATTTATGACGCATGATCCAAGGTGTGTACAATACGTTTGATTTCAGATAAATTTAAATTTAAAGGCTTTTCATTCTATATATAATTTGCGAATACTGTTTATTTAATTTAATTGAGTCTTCTTGTTTGTTTATTGAATGTTTTTGTAAATTATGTGTACCATTTCAGATGCAATTCTTTTTCCGTAATTCGGTTCTTTATCTAAAATCTTAAAATTTTGCCAATCAAAATCGTGTTGATTATTTTGTACGTGTGAAAGATCATAGAATTTTTGTTAGTTTTATGTTCATTTATTCGGGTAATTATTTGTCTTTTTGTTTGTCCTACATACGAAGCATCACAATTGTTGCAATTTAATTTATATACTATGTTATTTTGAGTTTTTCTATCAGTTTTATCTTTTCCTTTAATTATGATATTACTTAATTTGTTTTCAATAATTGGAATTGTTTTATTCCGTGTTTTTTACAATTCTGATGATACTTTTTCATAAAACCATTTAAGTAAGGTAGTGTTATTGTTATTTTGTGGTTATTGTTTTCATTTCTATAGTGGGTTAGTTGTCTGTTGATTTAACACTGCAAGTCGTTTTTTACGTATCTATTTATAAATTTTTTTGGATAGCTATTTTTATTAAATACTCTTTTATTTTATTGATGTTTTGTTGTGGTAATTTTTATCAGAAGTTTAGTTGCTCTATCTACTAAGTTGTAAACCATCGCATCTTTTGTGAAATTGGATGAGCTGAGTTGAAATTTAAAACCGTGCCGAGAAAGTGGGTTTTGTATACCAGTTTGTTTAATTTTATTGTCGTTTTTATTAGTAATGTATCTAAAAAGCTGATTTTATTGTTCTGTTCAATTCATAGGTAAATTTAGTTTTGGTCGTAGGAGTTGAAAATGTGTAAAATTTCATTAATTTTATCTGTAGGAATGCAGGTTATTATGTCGTCTACATATCTATAATAAAAACTGGGTTTAAAACTTAATTTGTTTAAACATTCAGTCTCGAGATCTTCCATAACTATGCTGCGCCCATAGGTGTGCCATCTGTTTGTTTAAAGTATTTATTGTTAAATTGAAAATAAGTATTGTTAATTAGGTAGTCAGATGCATTTATTATTTCTCTTATTGGTATTTCTGTCTTTTGTATAATTTGACTACACCTTCTTTCTATGCTTTTTCTTATTAATGAACAACTTATGTTTGTAAACAAAGATTGAGCGTCTAGGCTAACAAGAGAATATTCGCTCGGTATATTTATGTCTTTAATTTTATGTATAAATTCAATGCTATTTTTTATATATGATTTCGGTTTCGATATGCAGTTAGAAAGGATTTTATATAACTGTTTGGATAAAAATTCAGTTGGTGATCCTATTGTATATACAGCAGAAATTTTCGTCGTGTATACATCTGTTTGACGTTTCCTCGTGTTTAGAATGAGGAAAAAGAAGCGAAAATTTAAATCGACTTGCGGCGAAATAATATTGTCAACATTGTACGATATTTATATTAGAAGGTATATTTTTTAATTTTTTCATTTACGTTCCCTTTTTACATTATATATATTCTGAGATGTACTAATCGAAATTAATAAATTTTATACAGTCTGAAGAGGGTAGCATTGTCTACCGAAACGTTACGAAAAAGAAAATGTATTAAAATTTCTTTTTTACCTTCACCTCTGACTTGGGAAGATCGATAAATTCTATTCAACTGATATTAAAAAATACCAAGTGATAAATCAAAATTTCAACATGAACTATGTCTAATTATTCCTTTGGGTGCCGCGATCATATTGAATTAAAAAAAATTAATTTTTATAAACTATTAAAAAATATAACATAATTTATACTTAAATCGTCATTTAGACAGTATAAAATTTTAATATAATGTGGATGGATGTGGATGTGGATAATATCATTTAATGTCTACTTAATGAACTGAATTTTCCTGAATTTCTGAGAATTGATCTACTACTTACATCCTACATTCTAGTAATGTTGTTAATATCTCTTAGTTTATTAACAAAATTATCATAAATTTATTATAATTTTCTTCCTGTAGATGATGTCCAGGTCCCTAATGTTACCTCCAGGTTAACGGGATAACATCTACTGGAAAGCATATTACGAACCAAAAAAAAATTTTTCCTGTAGATGATGTCCAGGTCCCTTATGTTACCTGCAGATCATCGCGACATCATCTATTGGAACGCACATTACGAAATTTAAAAAAAAATTTTCTTCCCTGTAGAAGATGTCCAGGTCCCTACTGTTACCTCCAGGTCGACGGGACATAATCTACTGGCAGGCATATTACGAAATCAAAAAAAAATTTTTCTTTCTGTAGGAGATGTCTAGGTCGGTAATGTTACCTCCAGGTCAACAGGGCATCATCTACTGAAAGGACCTATTACGAATAAAAAAAAAATTTTCTTCCTGTAGAAGATGGCCAGGTCGGTAATGTTACCTCCAGGTCATTGGGGAAATATCTACTGAAAGACCTATTACGTAAAAAAAAAATTTTTCTTCCTGTAGAAGATGTCTAGGTCCCTACTGTTACCCATAGGTCGACGGGGCATCATCTACTGAAAGGCCTATTACGAAATTAAAAAAAAATATTCCCTTCCTGTTGATGATGTCCAGTCCTTAATGTTACCTTCAGTTATAACTGATCCAAATAAACAAATAAATAATCGTTTTAAATAATCGAGGTAAACCATTTAAAAAAGTAATTAAGCACCTATAAAAAAGTTAAACACTATTATAATTAATCCGTGTGATTCCGCGATCACTTTCATTAAATAAAATTCATTTTTTCGAAAATCCAAGAGAGATATAAGAAGAGTTAAAAAATAAAAAGTCTGCCTGTACTGACGTACGGACGTACGGACGTACGCTCAGAATTAAACTTTAAAACCATTAAAAAATTAATTAAATACCTATAAAAAGTCAAACACTATGTCTATTCCTTTGGGTGCCGCGATCCTATTGAATAAACAAAATTAATTTTTACAAACTATTTAAAAAATATAACATAATTTATACTTAAATCGTCATTTTGACAGTATAAATTTTAATATAATGTGGATATGTCTGATCAATATTTAATTATTTGGTTGATTTTTTTTGAATATATACTACATATATTAAAATTTGTATAATATGTATTGTAGAAATATTTTATATACGCGTATACGTTCATTTCTTTTTTCAGTATTCAATTGTTTTGAGACGACTTTTTAATTTAAGGCTATTCTATTTATTCCGTTCGTCCAATAGGTGGCGTGTATAAAATTTTCTATTTTTTCCAGTTCTTCTCGCAACTGCTCAAAAAATGTGTATTATGCGAAAATGTATCTTCCGTTCAGCGTATTTCAATGATAGCGTGCAACAATCCCATTTTATCAATAAGATCATAATAATAAATAAATAAGCAAAATACGCGAAATGAGAAAATCATATATTTCGGCACTCTACGCATATGTATGTTTCCCCTTACCGCAGCGCGTGGTCTCCAAGCTCGTGCGCGACGACGAAGATCCGCACAAAGAGGAGACCGAGAACACGTGTTTGAGCATTAATTATATAATCTTTTTTCTATTATTATTAGAATATTAATAAATTAAAACAGTTTATTTTTAATATTGCATTAATAAAATCAAGATTAACACTCCTCGTTAATTGGATAAATAAATTGTTTCCCTTATCATAGTAATTATTAATGATAAATTACAAATTGATAAATATCTTTGAAAATCTAGGTGCGCGTACCTAATATATGCGTAATTAGGATAATCCCTTCGCGCATCAGATTATCTCGTCTCTTATCTAGTACGGCGAGATAATTTACTCGGGAGCAGGAGTATCGAGGCTCTCTCATTCAGCATTCAATCAGTTACGCACGAACTTTCAATCAGTTACGCACAAACTTTCAGCAGTTACGCACGCACCTTCAAAGAGTCAAGGAAGATTTTAAGTTTAGGAAGTCTTGAGTACATTGGCAGTAGTAAGTATGCTGCACAACTGAAACCTATTCCTAATCCTTTCCCTTTAGGAGCTGGGTAGCCCTAGCGGCGACAGGCCCCGAGTGGTTCCATGTTTTGCATGGAACTGCGAAAAGTTCTTTTTGTTTAAGCAGGTAAAAGAGTTTCGACTCTTAACCTTAAGTGTGCCCCATCCGTAAGGATGACGCCGATGCCTGAGGTAGGCTGGGTGAACCTTAAGGTTCTGCAACACGGTTTTAGATATCAGCAATTAGGAACATGGAGTATTTTATCTGCCGCGTCGCGATTCAATAATATCGTCGCGTATTAAGATTAATTTTATTTTAATAGTGAACAAACGAATGTTCGTTATATTTCCGCATCGCGATTCGTAATTAGATTCAATCGATTAATTTCTTTTATAATTCTCATTTCGTCCTTAACTCGGAATTCGCGTAATAACTTTAAAAAATGTTTTTCCCGCGAATGACAATTAGATCTCACGCGAATTTCGTTCGATATATATATATTTGTGAATTTTGTAATTCAACTGTAATTTGAATGTTTCTTTTAAATAAACTGGAAAAAGAGCCAAGAGCCAAACAATTTAATTCTTATGTTTTATTTTGCATGCATTAATTAACCCTCTCACATCCTACATATGCAAGTCCTTGAATAAATAAATTCAAATATTATACTTTTCTAAAAAAAAAATGCAACCGGAAGAACCCGCATCGGAGGAAATGGACCAATTCTGAACAACGTCGACTTTTCCGCATGAGATATATTTTTTATTCAATATTAATTTAAATCACTATAATCATAAAGCGTATTATAAATGCTATGAATTTTTTCTCTTTCTTATGACTTTATTTAATTAAATCTTATATATCTTAATTATTCTTTTTATTTTCAACTTTTTCGATTGCACATGGATGACGCAGTAAAGGAGATGGTTGCCACCGAGGGAATATTGAACGTTGAATCACAAACGTTCGTAAGTGATATAGAATCCGTTTTGATAGTTAAACAACTTACTGAATCTCCAAACATTAAATAAAATTTGACGTTATATAAATTTAGTATAAGATTTAATCTATCTTTAATTTTGAATTGGCTATTTTAAATCTCCTTCTAAATAGCAAAGCATGTTGCAAGCGATTGAAACAATATGCGACGTTACCAAATTTTTGGTTAAATTAATTAACCGTTTCCCGGTGGAACGCCGAAATATAACAGAATAAAATAAACCCTGCACGGCCGACTCCCTCAGAGGAGATCCCGTCGAATTTACAGTGGACCGGTTTCCACTGTAATCTATACTAATTTTTAGTTGGCGTAAATACACTGTTTTCCCGCACAGAAATTAATAAGCGGATTCCTTGCGGAATCCACTGTCACCACTACCACGAGAGAGATTTGCGAAACTTAATATTATTAATAACGCGCGAAAAAAAAACCCAACGTAACGCCGACGTAATTGACAAATAAAACCCAACGATAGAAAAGCAATCACTCCCGGAACAACCACGTTTGACCAACAATTGATTATAAAATACGGACGCCACTATAATAATTAAATTGCTTACCAATTCTCGGAGTATAATTGTTTAAATAAACTAAATATATGGCTCTATGGAATTTCGCTCCAATTCTCCGTTATTTTCCTAATAACAATTACTCCAAGTATCTCCAAGTTCTTGGATAAAACAATCAAATTGTGGTTCCGCCTACAAAATTGGCTACGAATCTCTTTTTCCCAATATCTCTCTCTCACTCGAAATAACTCTGCTCTCGAAAACTTGACTTTACTCTCCAACTCACGATACTAGAATACTCCCTTTCCGGAAACTACCCTCCGTAACCGAAAATTTAAATACCTCTCTCCTTTTCTCACTTGTTGTCCCAGTTCCTTATCTCTCTCATGTCACCTGCGGGAGATAAGTCATTATTCGACTTATCTCCATGTAATTACATGTCACAGGTGCCCCCCCGCTACCGTATAGTCCTTACTAATATCAAAATTGACAACTCATTTACATAAGTTATCATTGTCCAAACTATACAGTAAATATACGTGTATTACGGAATTACTGTCATAATACTATTTTACAGTAATTCCATACACGACACATCGTCCTTACTATAGAACATTTAGTAATATATTACTAAAACCTTATTAGCGCGAGATTTGAATCTCTTATTTGTTTCTATATATTATACACGTATAATATATATACCCGAACGATCCCCACTACACGTGTTCCGAAAACTCCCTACTTATCGATACATATATCCCTACGTCGATGAAAGCGCGGACCCGCCTAGTTACTATGGCGCGCGCTTGAATCTCGATCGATTCAAGATGGACGCAACTGAGCTCGAACCGGCACGTAAACAACGTGCTTCGCGACCGGTTCACCGCGTGCGCGCGATCCCCACCGGCGGGGACGACGATAACCGTTCCGCGGGTGTTGTGCGCGTGTATAATGTGTGTGCGCGTACGTATACCCGCGTGTATACGCCGTGCGCGAGTACGACAACGAATTCTCCTCACCAACGCTCCACAAGGGTCTTCGCACAGCGAGAATGGTAATGATGCAAAACTCCTGAAATAGGTAAGTCTTGGTATAATCTTTCACCAAATCCCTCCGTTACCTTGTTTTAATTATATTCCTTGAAATTAATTCCTGATTTTCCTCATTCTTTTTATCCATTTAACACCCAATATTTATATATTATCCTATTTTTCAGAGCGGAGGTTTCGGAGTAGTCGACTACCCAAAGGACCCTCCCACCTCCTGCAGCAGAGAACCCTGAAGCAGCCGACCATAAACTCCTCGACAGCACTTCAACCACCGTTCCTGGATTACCTCCGAACCAGGTAAGTTTTCCTTCAATTATAATATATTTATAGAACACATATTAATAATATCTATTCCTTTTTAGGTGCCCCTTATTGATGACACCATCACAAATATTTAAGTTAGTGACTAATAAGTGTAATGAATAAATATATGCGAGTGAATAAAAATTGCGATCAACTGCGTAACAATAGTATATAATTAAATCTCCAAATTTTAAATGCATCTGTAGTGCTTAATTGACAAAGGAATTCCCCAATATATACATTCTATTTCGAATTAATTAAAAACAAAATGTAATTCATTTTACTTCCGTAAATTCGCATTTAAAAAATACCAGATTATATAATAAATTTGCTGACTTATATAATAAAAATTACTATATTGAATATCAAAAATTACGATATTGGATATTAAAAGATAGTATATCTAAGTTTTACTATATCACATAGCAAAAATTATTATATTGCTGAGATGTCACACTTTTCCTATACAATATAGTAATTTTTAATATGGATTATTTTAATATTTATTTTAATATTTTTCTCAGTGTATAAAAAGTACTATTACCAAATTACCAATAACACACAAATTAATAAGTACTGCTAAATAAATAAAATAATTATTTGCAAAGGATGTATACATATCACATGACAATAAAAAATCAATAATAATTCCTTTATGAAAAGTGCTATTGCAATAATAATTAAACTCTATTTCATACAAAAGTAATTATTTTTATATTTTTATAGATAATTTCTATTTTTTTAATATTATCATTTTAATTCATCGTATAATAATAATAATCATTAACTATTATACTTATGATAATAAATCTATATGGGTACATTTCAATAAATAATAATTGAATGTAGCTAATAATAAAATATTTTTTAGTTTAATTTAATATATCTATTATAAAATGATTTTTCATCGAGCGATCGTGAGCGAGGGGGGATTTTAGCTAAGGTCATCCAGGTTATCACGGCATCATCTACTTGATAGCTTATATAAAATTAAAAAAAAAAATTAATTACTTCCTGTAGATGATGTCCAGGTCCCTACTGTTACCTCCAGGTCGACGGGGGCATCATCTACTGAAAGGCATATTACGAAATAACAAAAAAAAAATTTTTCTTTCTGTGGAAGATGTCCAGGTTGATAATGTTACCTCCAGGTCATCGGGGGGAAATATCTACTGAAAGACCTATTACTTTAAAAATAAAAAAATTTTCTTCCTGTAGAAGATGTCTAGGTCCCTACTGTTACCCATAGGTCAACGGGGCATCCTCTACTGGAAGGCCTATTACGAAACCAAAAAAAAAAATTTTTCTTCCTGTAGAAGATGTCCAGATCGATAATGCCACCTCCAGGTCATCGGGGAAATTTCTACTAAAAGACCTATTACGTAAAAAAAAAAAAAAATTTTCTTCCTGTAGATGTTTAGGTCCCTACTGTTACCCATAGGTCGACGGGGCATCATCTACTGGAAGGCCTATTACGAAACCAAAAAAAAAAAATTTTCTTCCTGTAGAAGATGTCGAGGTCGGTAATGTTACCTCCAGGTTATCGGTGGCAACATTTAGAGAAAAACTTATTACGAAATAAAGGAAAAAATTTTCTTCCTGTAGAAGATGTCCAGGTCGGTAATGTTCCCTCCAGGTCATCGGGGAAATATCTACTGAAAGACCTATTACGTAAAAAAAAAAAAAAATTTTCTTCCTGTAGGAGATGTCTAGGTACCTACTGTTACCCATAGGTCAACGGGGCATCATCTACTGGAAGGCCTATTACGAAACCACAAAAAAAAATTTTTCTTCCTGTAGAAGATGTCCAGGTCGGTATTGTTACCTCCTGGTCATCGGGGCAACATTTAGAGAAAGTCTTATTACGAAATAAAAAAAAAATTTTCTTCCTGTAGAAGATGGCCAGGTCGGTAATGTTACCTCCAGGTCATCGGGGAAATATTTACTGAAAGACCTATTACTTTAAAAATAAAAAAAATTTTCTTCCTGTAGAAGATGTCTAGGTCCCTACTGTTACCCATAGGTCAACGGGGCATCATCTACTGGAAGGCCTATTACGAAACCAAAAAAAAAAAATTTTCTTCCTGTAGAAGATGTCGAGGTCGGTAATATTACCTCCAGGTTATCGGGGCAACATTTAGAGAAAAACTTATTACGAAATAAAGGAAAAAATTTTCTTCCTGTAGAAGATGTCCAGGTCGGTAATGTTCCCTCCAGGTCATCGGGGAAATATCTACTGAAAGACCTATTTCGTAAAAAAAAAAAAAAATTTTCTTCCTGTAGGAGATGTCTAGGTCCCTACTGTTACCCATAGGTCAACGGGACATCATCTACTGGAAGGCCTATTACGAAACCACAAAAAAAAATTTTTCTTCCTGTAGAAGATGTCCAGGTCGGTATTGTTACCTCCTGGTCATCGGGGCAACATTTAGAGAAAGTCTTATTACGAAATAAAAAAAAAATTTTCTTCCTGTAGAAGATGGCCAGGTCGGTAATGTTACCTCCAGGTCATCGGGGAAATATTTACTGAAAGACCTATTACGTAAAAAGTAATTTCTTCCTGTAGATGATGTCCAGGTCATTACTGTTACCTCCAGCTCGACGGTGCATCATCTACTGGAAGGCCTATTACGAAACCAAAAAAAAAAATTTTTCTTCCTGTAGAAGATGTCCATGTCGATAATGCCACCTCCAAGTCATCGGGGAAATTTCTACTAAAAGACCTATTACGTAAAAAAAAAAAAAATTTTTCTTCCTGTATAAGATGTTTAGGTCCCTACTGTTACCCATAGGTCGACGGGTCATCATCTACTGGAAGGCCTATTACGAAACCAAAAAAAAAAAATTTTCTTCCTGTAGAAGATGTCGAGGTCGGTATGTTACCTCCATGTTGTCGGGGCAACATTTAGAGAAAGACTTATTACGAAATAAAAGAAAAAATTTTCTTCCTGTAGAAGATGTCCTGGTCGGTAATGTTCCCTCTAGGTCATCGGGGAAATATCTCTACTGAAAGACCTATTACGTAAAAAAAAAAAAAAAAAATTTGTTCCTGTAGAAGATGTCTAGGTCCCTACTGTTACCCATAGGTCGACGGGGCATCATCTACTGGAACCCATATTCCGAAATTAAAAAAAAAATATTCCCTTATATATTAAATATTCCCATATATTTGTTGATGATGTTCAGTCCTTAATGTTATCTTCAGTTATAACTAATCGACTATAAAGAAGTAAAAAAAGTAAATAAAAAAGTAATTAAACACCGATAAAAAAGTTAAACACTATTTCTAATTAATCCGTGTGGTTCCGCGATCACTTTCATTAAAAAAAATTCATTTTTCGAAAATCCAAGAGAGATATAAGAAGAGTTAAAAAATAAAAAGCCGCCTGTACGGATGTACGGACGTACGGACGTGCGCTCAGACTTAAACTTTACAACCAATAAAAAATTAATTAAATACCTTATAACGGGTACGGATTTCGAGTGTCGGCGTAGGTTAGGTCCCTGAATTATCGGCGACGTTCGTCGATAGGACCAAGTCGACTAGCCGGGATAATTGCGAATGGTAGCGCAGTGGTGAGGCTTCTGCCTCGCGCTCCCGGGATCGTGGGTTCGCGCCCCGATACCTTCGTTGATTTTTTTATTCCTTATATTCAATCCGTACCCCGTTACAAATGGCGCCCAACTCAAAAACCCACTTGCCAGAAGAGACGAAGTAGTTTATCTTCGCCTGGCTCATCTTGGACCGAAGTCGGTCATAAACTCCCATCCCCACCACCACAGTCCCGGTGGATTTCCCCGCGAGAACGTCAAAAAGTGCGGAGGTACGACTGTAGGAGAAAAGCCTGTGTCTGCGCTCCGCAGTGTGTATACGTATACGCAGTACACCTCCAAAGTTGGCACTAGACGTAGGGGAGCTTGAGTTTCTGGGATCTCAAGCGTGGTGGTGCAAACGCACGGCTATCCCTAACGAGGCTCCCGGTGCTCAGAAAATGGTCTTCTTGACACCGGTCGAGCAGGGACAACCTTCGCCTCTCTAGCCCAGGTGATCGAAGTGATCAAACGGCTCCCCGAGGGCGTAGGTCGCGTTTGGGTGGGGGATATAACGGGTACGGATTTCGAGTGTCGGCGTAGGTTAGGTCCCTGAATTATCGGCGACGTTCGTCGATAGGACCAAGTCGACTAGCCGGGATAATTGCGAATGGTAGCGCAGTGGTGAGGCTTCTGCCTCGCGCTCCCGGGATCGTGGGTTCGCGCCCCGATACCTTCGTTGATTTTTTTATTCCTTATATTCAATCCGTACCCCGTTACAACCTATAAAATAGTCAAACACTATGTCTAATTATTCCTTTGGGTGCCGCGATTATATTGAATTAAAAAAAAATAAATTTTACAAACTATTTAAAAAAATATAACATAATTTATACTTAAATCTTCATTTTGACAGTATAAAATTTTAATATAATGTTGATGATTGATGATGATGTGGATTAATTGTAAAGAAAAGTTGATGTTTAGTAAAGATATGTTTGTTTGATACTTATTTTATTGATTAAGTATTTGAATGAAACTGATCCACTAATTAAATATTAATTTATTTAATATAATTAAAGATAAACAAATAGGAAAATAATTATTTCTAGTTTATTTAAAAAAAATTTATTAACAAAAGTTTTTTTTTTTAAAACTTTGAGTAATACTATTTGGTGGATTATTGGGTGGTGGCAGCAATAAAAACAACACCTCACTACACTTCACTTAATTTAATATAAAAATAATAAAACAATAAAAGTACAAGATAATAAAATCGAGATCTCGCGGTGGCGCCAAAACGATCAACTCAGATCGGTAGCTGAGGAGAGAGTGAGTCCTCCGACGTACACCGTGTTCTTCTATTGTCTTAAGGTGGTGGGGGAAAATCGATAGAAGGGCCGATCGCAATTCCAACACTCCCTCCCGATCGGACCTGTAATCACTTACTGTTTCCTAAAAGAAATACAAATCACAGATATTAAGCATAATATATACGCATCTCTTTATCCATTCATTATCTTGAAGGTTAGTTTATTATGTAAATCAAACGCCAACGGCTTTGTAAATATATCAGCAAGCTGTTCTTTTGACTTAACCCACATCACTTTAACAAAACCCATTTTAACACATTCTCTCACATAATGTTCTTTAATTTCAATCATATGTAGCAACTTATTGCTACCTGTTATTTGGGTGGCTGCACCAGCCGCCTTATTGTCGCACCACAGAATCATAGGTTTGAAGTCATCAATTAGAATCAATTTGAGAGCATTTGACAACGAAATTTTATATTGACACGCCTCGCTCATTGCTATATACTCAGCTTGACAGTTAGATAATGCGACATTTAATTGTTTGTGTGTCTTTCAAGACACCGCATCTAAAAACAATATAATTACAAAACCACTAGTTGTCAAACTATTTCTACAATCGGCAAAACTTGCATCAGAATAAGTCTGAATATCATCAGTATTACCAGTATATTTTAGACCCAAGTACACACTTCCCTTTAAATACCAAAAATCCTTTTATCATTTCCCAATCGTCCTCATTCGGATTTATTCGATGCTTACCGACAATATTTACTGCATAAGTAATATCAGGACGCGTCACATTTGCTAGATACAATAATGAACCCACGGCTTCTCTATAGGGAACATTCAGTTTGAATTCATCACTTTGTATTCCGATTCTGTCTCATTCTCTTCGCGATCGCGTCTCTTACGATTTGCTACCTGGTTTGTAATCATCGGAGTCCTTTGCGGATGCATCTCACCAAACCCAAATCTCTGTAACAATTTTAATATATAGCTTTCTTGTGACAATGTCAACGTTTTATTCACTCTATCCCGTATAATCTTAATTCCCAGAAAGCACTTCGGTTCTTCTAGATCAGTCATTTCAAATTCTGATTTCAATTTAGTTTTCACCTCGCTTAGTCGGACTTGATCGTTGCTAGCAATTAACATGTCATCAATATGCAAAAACTGAAAAACAAAATTTTATTCGCCTCTCGCCAAGTAAATAAACATGGTTCGCTATCATGAGTATGTAAGCATATTTTATTAGCGGCTTCCGTAAACCTTTCATTCCAACGTTTCGGACTGATTTTTTAAACCATACAACGCTTTCTTCAAATTACAGACCTTCTCTCGCTTCTCTTTGCTCGTCACATTCATGCCTTCTGGCAATTTCATGTATATCTCTTTGCTTATAGTTCCGTTCAAGAAAGCGGTTTTCACGTCCATTTGATATACGTCCAAATCATATTTATTAATGATAGCTAGAACCGATCTTATCAAGGTTAATCTCGAAACAGGTGCGTATGTTTCAACCAAATCATATTCATTTCTATCCTTCAAACCTCTTATAACAAGTCTCGCTTTATATTTACACGTCCCTTCTTTTTCCATCTTTTTCTTCAAGATCTACCTAGAATCTATTATATTCGGTTTATTTTCGCCTCTCACAATTTCAGATCGTTCTACCAGTTCCCATACTTCATTTTGTTCATTGAGTCCAATTCACTCTGAATTGCAGACAACCAATTTTCTTTGTCTCTTGAACTTATCGCCTCTCTATATGATTGTGGGTCACAGTTAATTTCGCTAACAGTGCATTATATTTTGGATTACTTAATATTTGTTCTTTTTCTATTTCGCTTTCTTTCGCTTGTAATTTCCTCGGGCAACCTCTCTTTCTCTTTTCTACTCCCTCCTTTCTTATTATTTCCTCAGATTCTCTCGACACATCTTTCTCATAATTCAAGAACCACTTCTCGTTTACCTTTTCAAAATTATTGTCCCAGTCTTGTATTTCATTCTTTGTGAATCTGTCACCAAAAACAATTTTTTCATTGAATCGCACATCTCGACTTTCATAAAATCTATTCTCATCTGGTTTGAACAAGACATAACCGGTGGCTTTGTATCCAACAAAAAAACTTGGGATTGCAATCTGTCCAAACTTAGGACCTATTTTCCTCTGAATCTTTACATGCAACCGAAACGCCTAAATTGTTTTAAATTCACGGTATAATTTGTGTTGAATTTTTCCAAAGGAGAAACCATCTCATTTGACTTGTGCGGAGTTCTATTGTAAGCATAAACAGCAGCACCCAAAACCAAGTCCCTCATATTTTCTGGAAATTTCGAATCAAACATTAGCGCTCTTACTTTCTTCTGAATAGTCTGATTGAATCTCTCAGCCACTCCATTGTGTTGAGGAGTATCAGAACATGCCAACTACAATTCAGCTCCGAGTGTTTCGAGTACTTATATTGTATCGCCTCCCGTAAATTCTGTGCCCTGATCTGATCTTAAATAACAGACTTTCGCGTCTCGTCCAAGTAAATTTCTCGAAGTTTTAACAAACTGATCAAGACACGATCCTGTATCAATTTTAGATCTCATGGGATATGCCTGAGCTAATCGGGAAGAATCATCTACAAATACACAAATAAAGCAATATCCCTTGGGTGTCATTTCGGACTTATCGGGCCCATTATGCCCGAATGAATTATTTGTAATTGAGCAGATGCTCTCATCCTCGTCTCATTAAAGGCAATCTGTTTATTTTAGTCATTCTACACACTTCGCATTCAAGCACGGAACTATCAAATTTCACATCACTCAATTCCTTACAATCAGGAAATCTCTTCTGCAAGTTTCTCAGATAATTTAAAAAGGCATGACCATTCTTTCATGCCATAATATTGACTTATTCGATTGGGCAGGTAAATCTGTGTCGCAATTAATTTCCTTTTCACATCTCAATTTTTCATCTGTGTTTACAGTTATTTCGTTAGGGTTATGCAGTTTTCTATCTGCCACTGTTATTTCAAAACTTGAACCGACTTTCAACACGTCACTTTTATTTCAAAGCTTGAACCGACTTTCAACACGTCACTGTTATTTCAAAGCTTGAACCGACTTTCAACACGTCACTGTTGTTTCAAAACTTGAACCGACTTTCAACACGTCACTGTTATTTCAAAGCTTGAACCGACTTTCAACACGTCACTGTTATTTCAAAGCTTGAACCGACTTTCAACACGTCACTTTTATTTCTTAATTTCTGACTGGGATTCGATTCCTTGGATTTCATTTAATTTTACATCAGGAGTCGGTTTAATTTTGCTGCTGATTAGAAGATACGCATTGGTGTACAATTGAATTTTTCCAAACTTGATTTTGAACTATCGCTTCGCTTTTCTATTTCGATTTCAACCAACCAGTATGGTTTCTCGTATATTCCAGTCAGAGAGGTTTTATTCGAAATGGGATTAAATATATCTACTCTCTTATTATCCAAATGAATGCCTAGTCCCTTGTCTACAAATTTTCTTAAGGATAGCAAATTTTCCGAAAATGATTATCACATTATTTAAGGTTAGAATTCTATTATTTCCCGTTTTAATATCTACGCATCCCGCTCCCCTCCGATTTTAAGCTCGCCTCTGGAATTTTGTTTGCGCATCTCTCACATTTCTCTCATCACTTCCAAATTGTCTTTTGTAACCAAGAGTTCGATTCTCTTGGTTAAATCTCGCATACCTTATAATACCGAGTCCTCTTCCACGTCTCGCGTTGCTCGCATCTCTTGTGCTGGGATTTGGGCAATTCTCGGCCTTGTAATCTCGTGATAATTGCCTACAATTGTAGCACAATTTTTCTCCCGAGTTTTTCCTGGGACAGTCACGACTAATATGCCCATATGCGTGACACTCGTAGCAACGCATCCCTTCTATTTGTGCGGCAGCCAGAGCTACTCTAGGCTCCACACTAGTGCTCACTGTCGCACCTCCGCTTCCCTTCCTCATCGCTTCATGCTGTAAAAGAAATGTTTTTAATTGATTATAATTTAGATCCTTACCCGTCGCGTTTTTGTTCACAAAATTAAGTTCGTGAATCTGTGGCACTTCTCGTACTATTGCATTATAAAAGGCATCACGAATCTCAGATTCAACAAACGGCTGAGTATGAGGAATATTATTATGTGTTCTTATTATCTCATCAAATTTATCAACGAAAACTGACACTCTCTCTTTACGTTTGAACACCAAAGAATACAACTGTTTCCTTAAGTTAACAGACGATAAACTACATTCACATCTCTTAATTTCCTTAATTTTTTCCAGCATCTCTTTCGGGTTTTTAATATCAATTAATTTGGCATGATAATTTTGATCGATATGATTTATTAAAATATCTCTGACTTTAAACTGATCTCGCGTTAACATTTCTCTTTCCGTCGCGTCTCGTTTTTCAGAGTTTTCATCAATAATGTACATTAAATCCAAGGCAATTAATTCCGAAGTAAAGTAATCCATAAACAGTTCGTATTTCATTTGTACCGATAATTTATAATCTCTCTTTTTACACGAATCTCTCATATTCAGTAATTTAATCGCGTCTTTAAACTCACTCATGTCATTCGATTTGTTAAAATTTTTTAGTTTCCGAATTATTTTCTTTCTCTACTTCTGATCTAATTAATTTTATTATATCCGCTTTCGATATAACGTCATGCCCCGAATTTTCGGTCGAGTTATGTGCAATTTCTTTAAAATCATTTCATTCTTATCATAAAACTCATCTCTTACCTCTTTCATTTCCCTTACACCTCTCGTCCTTCACGAATGCATCCTCTCATCCCCGAACACATTCGTCTCATCTCATCGTTGAGGTTGCGCTTCTCATCAAAATTTTCTCTCAAGTTGTTTCGTTGTGATATGTCGCGTCCCGTCATTGAATCAAAGAAATTGTTTATGTCCGTGACCACCATGTCTACCCGGATCCTCAAATTCGCAACAGGTTGCATTTTCTCCTCAATAACTTGAGTGACTATTTCCATCACATTTCTCGTCTCATCCATCTCATCTGAAAAATCATCTCTTTTAATATTAGGCAATTTAGTTTTGTTTTAATTCGCATGCTTATGTTACATTTTTCATCAGCAATAATCAACGGCGCATTTTTATTCAACACATTCGCTTCTCTGAAATTTCGCTTCTCGTTTATTATCGAATCTCGTTTATTGCTCATCTCAGAGTCCGTTTCGCATTCAATATCTCTGCTCATCTCTTCACCCTTCACGTCCACGTCTCTCAGGTCGACCTCAAACGCATCATCGTTCAACTCATCGCTTGTAATACCCATCTCTTTCGCATCATTCAAATCCCATTTAATCATTTCAGATTTTACTAAATTGCCTAATTCGGTAGAGGGGTAGTAATTAGCTGGTTTTTGACCGGAATGGTCAGTACTTCCCTTTTATTGCGCCTAGCCTTGATTGCTTCAGATACCATTCGAATCTGATCTCCTGATAGGTGATCCATATCTGAAAAACATGTATCGCAATCAGCTGATGGTTCAACCTCTTGAACACAAAGCTGTTAAACCATCAGCGAATGTAGACAACTAACACTTGAACACAAAGTGTAGCCAACCACATCCCCACTAATGCACCGCGAGAACGTACGACGCCTGCAGCACATCAGCAGACCAGCTGTGCCGATGAATGCAACTTTTAAAACATTTTAATAATTATTATTTATTATGTACACAGGGTACACGTGAATCCGGATTCTGTTGTGAAAATTATTTATTTTCCAAGAAGGTCTAGACCAACCTTCTGCCCGGGGAAACTCTTCTCATGTCAATTCTCATTTTAAACAGCGCATCACTTTGTTAACGTTAACTTTTACTTAATATCCTTTTAAAGTTGCTTAGACATTTGTTGGACCGATATTGTATCGCATGCGGTACGAGAAAGAGGAAAAAGAAAAGAAAAGAAAATGAAGAACAGCTGATCCGAATTTAGCGCGCAAGATCCTGCCTATCTAGCCATTCGTCTACCATATTTCGCGCTTCTTTGCATCGAGAACGCCCCGCTCCGCGCTCACCTAGTCTCACTCGTTTCCCTACTACGTAAGTACGCGTCTCCGCTCTCTTCCCCACTTCGCGCGCGCCCGAACTCGCGCTTCTCCCGTACACGCCCTTCTCCCGTACTCGCCCTTCTCTCTCTTTCTCGAGTGTTCCCGAGCTCGTTCGGCCGCTCTCGCCTTGCGCTCTCCTTCTAACTCGCACTCACGCTCTCCCTCTCACTCGCACTCACGCTCTCCTTCTCTCTCGCACTCTCGCTCTCCTTCTCTCTCGCATTCTCGCTCTCCTTCTCACTCGCATTCTCGCTCTCCTTCTCACTCGCACTCTCGCTCTGCTATTCCTACTTCGTCGCTCATGTGTTCCCGCCGCATGCAATACCCGGTACAAACAAATGCCGCGCTCTGACCTTTCCAAGGTCCTGTTCCACGAATTTTTCGAACAAAAGACAAACGTGTCTGTGAACATTTTTCCTCATCACACTCACAATTTTTCTCATCTAGGCTTTTCTCATCGCATCCACACAAGATTAATAATAGATTAATAAATAAATTAATAAATTAATAAACCATGAATACCGGCCGGTGAATTTGCATAACATGTTAGTCCAAGATCGCATCGCACAACGATATCGTTTTAAACACAAATCACCGCGTCGCTATCAAATCGATTTTCACTTCACTTTATTAAGAATTTTCACATACCCTTGGTGATGCTGCTCGTCGCCTTCTCTCCTTTTTCCGACATCCTCGTTATGCACGACTCTTACCAAAAAGCAGAACCTTCTCTGAATTCCCCGCGCAAAAGGAAGCGGTGGTGGGCCGATAACCTGGTGGATTATTGGGTGGTGGCAGCAATAAAAACAACACCTCACTACACTTCACTTAATTTAATATAAAAATAATAAAACAATAAAAGTACAAGATAATAAAATCGAGATCTCGCGGTGGCGCCAAAACGATCAACTCAGATCGGTAGCTGAGGAGAGAGTGAGTTCCTCCGACGTACACCGTGCTCTTCTATTGTCTTAAGGTGGTGGGGGAAAATCGATAGAAGGGCCGATCGCAATTCCAACACTATTAATGCTTAAGAATTTTTGTAAATTTATTGTTCTAATTTTATTAAATAGTGAATTTTAAGATTTTGATATTAAACAGTCTTTTATTATGTAAATAAATATATCTTTATGTAACAAGACTACTAAACTAATTTTATTTAAAGGTTTAGTAGAGAAAATTATGCATAAGATTTTAACTAAGTTATTTTAGTGGTTTAAGAATCGAGCTCTTTTTTTTTTAAAAAAATAAAAGGTATTGTATTTTTTTTTAACAATAAAGCAAAATAAAAAAAAATTGTATACTTTTTTTCAAATAAGCACTTTTACATATATAGATTACATATATATACAAGAATTACAGATAATTTAAAAATAATATTTATATAGATATATAAATATAGCAAAAAAGTGATGAAAATATATTATTAAGATTATTATTTTTAATTAAAGAAGGTTTACTTCTAAATGTAACTTTAAATGCTTATTATTTTTTTATTTATTATGATTATGTATATATTATTTTTACATGAATTGGCAGGAATGAAATAAGTTTTTCAAGGATTGAGTAAAAATAAAAGTTATTATTTATTATTTCATATAAACTTCTGGAGGTATACATAAATTACAAAATTTATTAAAGAAGATTAATTCTTTTTTACAATTTTCGCATGTATTGTATCTTATTATTTCAATTTTTTGATTTAAAGAACATTCGCTCCATTTTTTAGTAATTTGCGTAATAACCTTTTTCGGAATTTTATTATTTTTTCTAAAACAGGCTGGACAATTTTGACAAAATCACCTTGAATACATTTATTACTAAGTGTAAATTTAAAGAATTTTCTTTATATTCCTGGGTAACAAATTTAATTTTTTTTGAAATTTCGTTTGTTGGCAGTTGAGGGTTGGTCAATCCTCCTAATATTATTCTTGCTGAGTTGTACTCAGCGGCTAGCTGATTAGCCTTTTCCTCTTGCTTCCTCCAACGTTTTTTTTGTTTGGAGGAGGGTCCTCGTTTCCTTCGCAACGATATATATCCACAATAGGGTGAAATTGAATTTCCTGATTTCCGCTCACTATTTAAAAAGATTATAATATATTATTTTTTATTACGAGAATGTTATTATATTTTTTTTATTATTATTATTTTATAATTTTCTTTAATTTTCGATATTATATTGTCAATTTATGTAGAATTCTATACAACTTAAGAGGTTGATACATTCAAAGAAATTTCTTAAAATTTTTTTAATTTTTCCTTTTCCTTTCTTAGAAGTAATTATTTTTTTATATTTTTGTATCGAGATTTTTGAAATATTTTTTTATATATTTGATTTTTTTTTAAAACATGAATTTTCTAAATTTTTAAATTAAAAATTTTTCTTTTAGTTAGGTTTATTTTTTAAAATAATTAATAAATGTATTTATTAATAGCAAGTATACAAATTGTATATTTTTCATATAGAATATTTTTTTTAAATTCAATATTATGATAATAAAAATTTTAATTCTTCATTTCTTTATTAATTTGTACGTTTCTTTACAAAAATTTGAGGAATATAATTTTCTTTTTAAACTCAGTTGATTTAAAATTTTATTTTCCTTTCTTTTATTTTTATATGTAATTATTATATTAATTTTAGACAAAATTACTCGATATTACTTGGGAAACAGTGATATAGTATTAACTAATGCTTAAGATTCCTAGTTCATGTATTTTTTTTAAAAATATCCCGGAGGGGCCCCCAAATTTTGTTACGGAAAGTTAAAACTTTATCAACTATCCTGGTTACGAGATTAATTATGAAAATTAATCTCGTATTGGCCGTTTCAAACCTGAGATTTACTCTCACTAGTTTAGGATGGCCTTACATGAACAAGGAATAATTTATGCAATAAACAAAGAATTTATGTTTAAATTTGATTTTATAGAATACAATTTCTTCACAATGCACTTTAAACTTTTGAGTTAGAATCTTTTGTGCTTTCCAAAAAATTCTATCTCCTCAAGCACTATTGTTTAGATTTTTTTTTATATTTTAGGTAAAGGTTTACTAGGATCGAGATAGTTACCCCTGATTTTAATAAACCAGAGATTAAACTTCTGGAGTGGGTTTAGATAAAAAATTAGAAGAAATAATAAATGAAATAAAATAGAAAGAAAAATTAAAGAGTAAAAAGGAAAAAAAAACAAGAATTATTAAAGTATAATTTATTTTATTTTTCTTACTTCTTTGTTTTTACACAATATACTGCAATATTTTGTGACTCAGAGCTCTGGGGTTTAGTTTCTTTGGACCTTTTCCGTAGTTTAATTTGTTTTAGATTTTGACTTTTAACTTTATAAGATTTTTTTTGACTTGACGATTTTGATTTGAAGATTTGACTTGAAAATTTTGATTTGAAGATTTTGATTTAAACTTAGAATTTGATTCTTACTTTAGAGTTCGAATTGACTTAAACACTGACTATGTGTAGGTTTTCTGCCATACAGAATACCTCGGTTGTCCTCCCACACTTTCCCTTTCCATTTTTGGCTGAGAAAAGTGTAAGTGGAGACCTTTTGGATTTGTCAAGTTCATGGTCAAGGGCGGAAAATTCTACCCCTAGAACTCTTGGTTACATCTTTAAATTCTAACGCTCGTTGTGATTGGTCGGTAGGAGGGCTTAAGGCCCGACGCGTGCGTCGCCTCCGCCATTTTCCAGAACTATTCTATTTGATCGCATCTCGCATAGATGTCATTATGTGTACTGTTTTATACTAAATTTTACTTATTATTTATTTATTACAAATGCTTACCAATAATGATTCAATTATATTATTTACGTTTAAATTATTAATGATTAAAGTTAAAAGAGAAATATAGGGACCTGGAAATCATCTTCAGAAAGAATGATTTTTTTTAATTTCGTAATGTGCGTTCCAGTAGTTAATAATAAAAATAATAATAAATAGTAATAAAATAATATAAATAACATAAATACCATAAATACTATAAGTACCATAATACATAATAACGTAAACTACCTAATATATAAATAAATTATAATTATATATTATAACGGGTACGGATTTTCGAGTGTCGGCGCAGGTTAGGTCCCTGAATACCCGTACCCTAGCCTACAATATGTATGATCAATATTTAATTATTTGGTTGAGTTTTTATATAAATTAGTTATATATATAGACAAAAATTATTAAAATATTTATACTATATTTTGTTATTTTATAAAATTTATAAAATAAAGTTTTTACAATATTTAATATGTAATGTTATAATTAATCTTACGTAAATAGCAAATTTTAATATCAAAATAACAAAAGTTCTTACATCATATATAGTGAAATGTATATACTACATATATTAAAATTTGTATAATATGTATTGTAGAAATATTTTATATACGCGTATACGTTCATTTCTTTTTCAGTATCAATTGTTTGAGACGAATTTTAATTTAAGGCTATTCTATTTATTCCGTTCGTCCAATAGGTGGCGTGTATAAAATTTTCTATTTTTCCAGTTCTTCTCGCAAATGCTCAAAAATGTGTATTATGCGAAAATGTATCTTCCATTCAGCGTATTGCCAATGATAGCGATTGAAATAATATGTTAAGTTTGTGACTAAAAGTGTAATGAATAAAGAAAAATACAAGAGTAGATCTGAATATTTCCATCTTTTCGCAATTTGGCTGCTATATGTATGATATTTGCTTACTGTCTACTGGGTAGAGT
>JANSJX010000503.1:0-24149 GCA_026168455.1 Theocolax elegans
GAAATCAATTTTAAAACAAGAAAGGGTGCCAAAAAATCTGCACACAGATTTTGGTAAAGAATTCTACAATTCAACATTTCAAAAGCTTATGAAACATTATAAAATAAACCATTACTCAACATATAGTAATCTCAAAGCATCTATTTGTGAACGTTCTTAACCGTACTTTAAAAAATAAAATGTGGATGCAATTTAGCTTACGAGGCAAGTACAAGTGGTATGATATCTTGTCTGACTTATGAATGGCCTACAATAATAGTACTCATCATACTACTGGAGTGAAACCAAAGGACGTTAATCACAAAAATGAAGCTGAAATATTAGCTCGATTTAAGCAATCTTCTGACACTATGACAAAAAAAGAAAACGAAAAAAATTTACTACTGGAGAGAAAGTTCGAGTGAGTAAATTAAAAAAAGTGGTCAACAGACCAATTGCAAAACACCCAACTGGTCAACAGAAATTTTCACTATAACTCAAGTAATACCTACAACTCCAATCACATACAAGTTAAAAGATTATCAAGATCAACAAATTGCTGGTGGCTTCTATGAACATGAACTTTTAAAAGCAGAGTATCCAGATGTTTATCTAGTGGAAAAAATCTTAAAAAAACGAGGGAATGAAATTTATGTAAAATGGTTAGGATTTGATAATTCGCACAATAGTTGGATAAGGAAATCAAATGTATAAAATAGAAAAATAAATGCAATTTTAAAGTCTTTATTGGTATTATTTATTTTCTTGCTCATTAATTTTGTAATTACCCCATGGTAATGTGTCTGTTTCTTCAGATATTAAATATCTTTTATGATCATAAGGACTTAATGCTATTTTTTCTTGCTTTTCCGAGTACACATTATGTTGTCTAGAACGAATTATACAATGATCTCTCAATTTTACAGATGAATTTTGTAAACATTCTACATAATCGTTAAAAGTGATTGTATTCTCAACTACGTTATTTTTTACACCTTTTGCTTTTTTTTACTCTATCTTCTCCTTCAACTCTAATACTGTACATTTTACTCCGCAAACCAGCAAATTCAGTCATAATAAGACCATTACACCCATCTTTCATTAATCCAACTTCTTGTTGACACGAGGCATTTGGAAAATATTATTCGATGAATAATCAGATGTATCAAAATACTGAATGTCTCGTTTCATAATTTGATAGATATCTTCATGTTGAATTTCGTATATCAAACTGTCCGTATCAGTATACAGTAATTTACAATTATCACCAAATTCTTTTTTCATATAATTGTAATGAAAATCGTATACTAAAGTCTTTGATAAATCTAATACACAGAGACCTATGTAAATTGGTTTATTTACGTAAATATCTGTTTTTGTAAGTTCTACTGCAATGAGATTTTCATCTATAATTGATCGGCTGTGAAAATTTAGTTGAATTATTAAAAATTCAGCACCATATCGACCATCCCATTTAGTAATAAGACGAACATCAACTCGTTTTTTCACATTTTCCATTGTTTTTCCAAATACTGCGTTGTTCATCAATTTATACAAGTTCTTTTCAAATTCATTTTCTGCAGCTTTTCTCATGTCAGTATTCAAGTTTATGTACGATTTTAACCATGGTTTCTGGTTAAATTTCAAGACTCTCTGAATTTTTTGAAGTTTTAGTCCAATTTGTAGAGCTTGTTTTAAATTACGATAATGTAGAACGTACCGTTTCTTAGAATGCAACGTAGTCATAAGCTTTGAATATGAAGAACCCTGAGGTTTCATGTGTTCAGGACACAGAGGTAGATCTTGATGTTGATTATACAGGTTGATTATTGTATAAGTAAAGCCACTATAAGGTAAATACTGTTGCATAGCCCAGCCGTACAAATTGTTTACATCATAATACATTAAATACTTATTTTCTTTATCTTTATTATAATTTGGCATATATTTATTGTTAGCACATGCATATCGATTGCAGCATTGACTAACTCCTCCACGAATACCCCTCTCGATATACATTAACATATCTATATCAGTAAGTAATTCTAATTGAACTTTTGTCACTTTTAGCGCAGCATCCCAAGTTAATCCAGGTGCAGTAAAGTAGTGAGCTGGATCTAAACTATAAGTTTTAAGACAATTGTTTCGAAAATTTTCAAAAACTTCTGTCAAAAGTAGTACATCTGTTTTTAAATATAGATCAGAATACTGTCCTAAAGTTTTAATTTCAAATGCTTTCCAAATATTGTTTGCATGCTGATAATCTTCTTCCAAAATATTAGTATTATTTAATTTATTATAAAATTCTTCTTTTGCTGGTAATTTGGTTACTTCAAGTTTTTCTATAGAATCTAAATAATCATACGGAAAAATTCCGTTTCTTTTGAGCAACTGATACTTTTCATCCGTTAATTGATCATATTTAGAAAATTCAAATCTTGAAACATTTATATGTTTTTGAGGTCGCTGATTCCGAATCCGTGGTCCATTTGATACAGAATGTTTTGGGGGGTCGCCGAATCCGATTATCCGTGGACGTTTGACTCCATCACCTCATAGTGAGGTTATTTGGAAGGTAAAATCGAAAAAATTCTTGTTAAACAAACCAAACCTTAATGAATGAATTAACCTAAGGTGTATTAAAGACGAAGAAGGGATTGTTCATCGATTCACAAAAAGAAGTTTAAAAGCCGTTACTACCCAATAGCAACACTATGCCTCAGTGCTATAGGCGCACTCCATAAAATGAAGAAACATACGGAAATCCAAAATTATAATACAAATATTAGTAGTAAAGCATAAATGGCGGATATGTGGTGATTTTGAAAGTTTCTGGAATATTGTTAGGGACCGCAGTCTGGATTTTACAAAAGACGCCATGTTTCTTGTGCTTGGGATAGTAGAGACCGTGCAATAGCACATACAAACATAAAGGCTGAAAGAAAATCTCTCGAACAGACGGAAAGAGTAACGGATAGCACTCCAGGTTGATCGGAAAAGAGTTCTCATTCCTCCATTACAATAAAACTTGGTGTGATGAAAACAATTCGTTTAAGCTTAGATAAAGATAGCCAGTGCCTCATAAATACTTGGAAAAGTTAAAATTCACAAGTAATCAGATGCAAAATTGAAGGAAGGTATTTTTTTGACGGACCGAAATTAGAAAAATGATGGTGATGACCAGTTATTAGTTCCATGACAAACATGTGACAAGCTGCACATGCTTAGCTAAGGAAGTTACTGAACACTTTTTGGGTAAATGCAGAAGCCCAAATTACAAAGTAATTGTATCTAAAATGGTGAGAAACCTAGTGGGACAAATGGGTTGCCTAATGGAATTAAAAACTACTTTTCTGCACAATCAACTTGGCTAGTTTCATTGAAACTGTGGCGATTAAGAAGCGAAGAACAGGGAGAGCGTTTCACCCAAGGAGTTAAAGTAATGGAGAAGCGTTATAAGTAGATGGGATGCTAGTATGCGGCCGGCTACTGCTGGAAGTTTGAAAAGAGATTGCAAAAACTACTGGGAAAAACGCAAAAGGGAACCTTTGCACCGATCATTTTGATGGAGAAACGTGTAAGGTATAGTAATAAAAATAAATGGCATGAAGTCTGGTTGTTTTACAAGAATTTTGTCGATGTACTTCAAATAACCTTTAACCTATGAGGCGTGGAGGTCAACGGACCACGATTCGTGATTCGGCGACAACAAAAACATATATGTATACTGTTTAAACTTGGATGCCGTTAATTTTGTAAATTGACCTTGACCGACCTGCCCTGAGGTGATGGAGTCAAAAACGGACCACGGATTCGGATTCGGCGACCACAAAAACATATATGTATACTGACAAACCTTGGATGCCGTTAATTTTGTAAATTTGACCTTGACCTGACCTTGACCCTGAGGTGATGGGGTCAAATGCACCACGGATTCGGAATCAGCGACCTCAAAAACATATATGTATACTGTTAAACCTTGGTTGCCGTTAATTTTGTAAATTTGACCTTAACCTGACCTTGACCCTGAGGTGATGGGGTCAAACTGATCACGGATTTGGAATCAGCGACCTCAAAAACATATACGTATACTGTTAAACCTTGGTTGTCGTTAATTTTGTAAATTTGACCTTGATCTGAACTTGACCCTGAGGTGATGGGGTCAAACGGACCACGGATTCGGAATCAGCGACCTCAAAAACATAAGGTATATATGGTCTGGTCCGTGGGTTTTGACATTTTTTTTTGTGTGGCTGCGTAATTTATCTAAAGATGATGGCAGAAAACGGAAGGAGTCAATAAATCTGAATTGTATCACACTATCTGAAATATGTTTAGTAAAAGCTATAAATTGCTCTTTGTTTAGTGGTAACAGATCCACCTTGCCAGGAAATGTGTTAGCAATATCTCTAATAAGAAAGTGGGAATCATATCCAGTTAGGTAGTATTACAAAAATTAGGAAATATTACTGGAATAGTAGTTGAATCTTTATAATTAATATTACATCCATTGTGAGCAGCTCCTCTAAAGCTAAAAAATTTAATAATTTTATAAATGAATACAAATTATTCAAACTTGTTTAAATTATAAAAATTAAAATATTTACCTGTCAGTAAAGTGACAATGGTCTCGAACTTTTGTTTCACCTTCAAATGGTTTATCACAAATATGACATGTCTGTACTTTATGAAAATCAATTTCTTGATATGGTGTAAGCTTCTCCATTGGTGTAATATTTTGAAAAATAGATTCAAGCTTTTTTGCTAGCTTCTGCAATTCTAAAACAAACCATTTAGCTGGCTCAGGGCCTCTGTAGCTTCCATAATAGGAGATATTGTCATCATAGCTACATTTCATATAATATCCAATACTAATTGCTTCATGCTGTTGGTAGACGTTATTATCTTGTATAGCTTTAAGTATGCATTCAAAATCAGCATATATTGTAAATGGTACTCTTTCCTTATTTTTATAGTTTTTAAATTCTATGATTTTGTTTTGTATACTTGGTAAATTTACACGACATTTATTCAGCTCTGTACAGTCTTGGTCATGCATTTTTAAACTGTATTCACTATAAAAATAATGTAAACATCGATTGCATATAAATTTTTTTACTTTCTTTTTCGAAAGATTCCGAGATACTAGTCGAGATAAGTCACTGATCCACACATAATGGTAAATCATTTGAAAATTTTTATCAAAATCTCTGTTTTCAGGAGTATAACAATTTTGTAATAGAAGAAGGTTAATGTGAGTTTTTTTTGTTTCTGACGTAATATAATAAGGTAAAACTTCAAAATTATCAAATCCATTTTTCCTTAAAATATACACATTAATAGAAATATAAGTTAGTTTTTCGAATTTCGGTATTTGGCAAGGTCTAACTGGAAATTCTATACCAGTAAAATTTAAATCATTTTTATAAACTTTGTAACTTGATACTCTATCACTATGTTTTTTAACTGGATGTAATGCTGATAGAATAGCCCATTTAAAACACTCATCATCAAAATTTTTTACGTTGACACAAGCATGTTTATTCTTAATAGCATCAGGTAGATCGATATAAGAACTACCACGCATAGGATTGTATCTGTTTAGATGAACACATAAATTAATTATTGATCTTAATGACCAACCAGAGTCTCTCTCTTGAAATTCTTCAATATCCTTTGCAATAGAGTTATTTATATTCTGCTTAAACCAGTCTTTTAAATTTGTTGTTGGTACAACAAATTCTGCTTTTGTATTAAAATATTTAATTTCCACTACTTCTATTTAATTCAGCAGCTAACACTGCACAAATTTTTAACGCGTTTTCTTTTTTTAAGACATTCTTAACTCGAAATATGAATAAAGTCTGCGCATTTTTCATAAACTCAATAACATCTAAATTTTTTAAGTTTATTATTACTCCTGATTTGACGCGCCCGTCAAACGCGCTCTCCAAATCTTGCCAGCTTACTCGATTTTCACTCCGTTTTCCTTGCACTCCACTACCTGTTTTTAATAAACACTTAAACTTTTCTTCAATTCTTTTAAGCAATGCAATGGTTGATATTAATTTTGTTTTCTCAGCAACAGTTGTGTCATCTTTGAGCAGACTACGTTTGAGCAATTTAAGATTTTTTTTATTAAATCTTTTCCACTTAATTACTTGCTCTAATTTTGTATGATTTGATGCAACAAGCTGGTAAGCTTGAAGCATTACGTTTACTAAACGATTGCAATCAAATAGAAGCATGTTCACTCTTTGAGAATCAGAATAAAACTTTGATATGAAAAGCATTTGCAAATTATATATATGCATGTCAGTCAAGACAATTCTATGAATTTTTTTAATTTCCAAGTAATTATTGTTTAAATTAATTATTGAATAAGCTTTGTAAAATTGTTTAATTTTTAGAAAGTGTATTAACTTCTAGGAAACGTACTAATTTGGTATGAGTTTGTATATAGCATTATATGTAAATTAAATGATTTTATTAATTAAAACGAATTAATTCTTGGAAATTAATGTTTAGACTAAATATTAGTAAAAGCGAGACTTTCTCATCAATTGCGATATACATAAGCAGTTGTACGTAATTCTCAGAAAAGATTTTCATAGAATTTTTGATGGTTGAGTAATTGAATATTTGACACACACACACATGTTAAGTAATAAGGTGATAGTTTGACTGCATGTGAAACTTGATCCCTAGGCGCACTGACCTACTCATCATCTGTGTACCATCCTCATGCAATTGATAATCGTAATAATACTCGAAAAAGGATTTCGTGGAATTTTACCTGGCTCACGCACACCTGTTAATTAATTTGGAGGGGACCGTGTATGTATGGTGGAGTGGTGGGGGGTCCAGAAGCCCCCTTGCCTATCTACTAGTGCTTTTGGCCATTTTGTACATTGCTTTGTGCCACGCCGCACACATGTTCTTTCGCGATCTGCGTTCCGAATTCCGATCTCGCAAAAAAAGTCTAATTTGACTGGACTAGTAGGGCGTATCATCTTTTACGAGTGCAAGAAGTTTGGGACTGGTTCGCATCATCTTCGAGGGCTCCAAGAAAGAATTGGGAAAGATCTTACAGTAGCTTTCAACATGTTTTTATAATTAATTACACGTTGCTAATTAATTAATAATTGTTGTTCTTTGTTTATCAACATCAATAAATACTACCTACTTGATATTGATTTTTATTTATATAATATAATGTATTATATTTTTGAATGTATTATTATATATTTAACATAATATGCAATATATTTTTTGTTTATTTATCAATAATACTTATATATAATTTATTTAAATATGTGTATAATACTGTGTTTGCAAATAAAAAAATTAATTTAGTTTATGTTTGTACCACATTTAGCACGATGTTTATCTGTCACGCTGCAATGGGGATCAGGGTGCAGGTGAATAACGGTCAGCTAATTATTAATATTTAAAAAAGGTATTTATTATTAAATAAACAATATAATTAATGGGTGGTCGTTTACGCGACGAAGAACGAGATAAATCGCGAGTTATCGAAAAGTCGGAGATTTACTCCAATGCTGCTATCGCGGTTCGCTTTAGGGGAAGGGAAGAGGAAGGAGGGGACCAGGATCTCGCACACACTAGCACGAATACTCGGCGATACCGTACGCAGCGAGAGTCGATAATCACCAACCTGTTAACGGCGATACTCGAAGGTATGTCCAGGGTTCTCGCTCTCGCTATCTCTCTCTCTCTCTCTCTCTCTATCTCTCCCTCTTTCGTTACGGAGGTATATGCTGCGGCTCAGTTTACAAGCAATTGTGTCAAGACGGCGAACCGTAGTGCACTGGCTCTCCGCGTTCTTGAGAGCCGCGATCGTACCGCGCATCTGCGCACTACGTACCGTGCACGCGGTACATCGATCTCGCATCGAACGCGCGAGTCAATTACCGCTGTATTCAGGCTGTAGCGGCGCAAGTCTGCTATATGGTGTATGGTTACCTGGTGCTGTTTACGTCTCGGCGATGCGGTATAACTTCCTTCCAGGTAACTATTAATTCGTTCCATATTATCTGTCATTCAACTAATTTGTAGGGTGTGACTCGTATAGCTTGTGCGGGTAAGTAGGTGTGCGCTATGGGTTCGGTAGCTGTTACTTGACATGTGCAAAGCACATTGTCAGAGTCATTATACTTTAAAAGAATGTAATTCATTAAAAAAAATTAATAATAAGTAGTTTGGAAGCTGTTAGTAAAATAATAATAATGAATGTAAGCTTTTATTTAAAACTAGCAACAAATCGAGTCCACTCGAAATTATAGTAATTTTATATTTATTTATTATATATTTTTTAACTTTATAATTTTAGAATTGAATTGAATACAATGTATAATATAATGCAATATGTAATTAATTAACCTCGTATCCAGTTACAAACAATTTTTTTTAATCAATAATATAAAAATAACAGTGTATTTTATTTGCAATATTATATATACTTATTTAATCTTAGTCAATTACTCAAGAGTTTAAAGATACTGAAAATATTTCTACATATTACTGATCGAACCAATTTAAAAAAATTAAAAATAATCGACATGATAAAACTTTCACTGGAGTAACGGAATTTAATTTAATTTTTAGTTTTAATACTTAATAACAAATATATCATGACTTACAATCTTTTAACACTTTTCCTGTAGGAAACTACCTCAAGCTAGTAACAAATGTGTGATTTTTCTACCAGAATAATATTTTGACCATTTTACATATATTTCATGCTTTTTGAAAGGAGACGAACAATTTAAAATTTCATACAAAATTATCAAAATCAATAATGTTAATAACCGTAACCAAAAATCCCCTTATCAGTTTTTTTAGAATTTTTATATTTTTAATTATCCCTCCACCCTTCTTCATTCATTTTTAAACTGGGGGATAAAAATTGAAATAAGTCCCACGCCCTTTATCGGTTAACATACAGGTGTATAGCACATTGTCAGAGTCATTATACTTTAAAAGAATGTAATTCATTAAAAAAAATTAATAATAAGTAGTTTGGAAGCTGTTAGTAAAATAATAATAATGAATGTAAGCTTTTATTTAAAACTAGCAACAAATCGAGTCCACTCGAAATTATAGTAATTTTATATTCTTTTTTTTTTTTTATTCTTGATTTTGTGCCCTCTTTTTCCTGGCACTTCCTACCGTTTATCCCCCTGGGGACTTTAACGGTGTCCACCTACCACCTATGTGTGGGTGCTTTTATCCCTCCCTTAAAACCCCACCATCTCGCATTCGCCCGGGGTTATGCCCGTGGATGAGGGAAACCTGTGAAGCAGGGAAAACCTCATCCGAGATGGCCGGTGTATTCGAAACATTCTTTTTGGGTGTCAAAGTTTATTTATTATATATATTTTTTAACTTTATAATTTTAGAATTGAATTGAATACAATGTATAATATAATGCAATATGTAATTAATTAACCTCGTATCCAGTTACAAACAATTTTTTTTAATCAATAATATAAAAATAACAGTGTATTTTATTTGCAATATTATATATACTTATTTAATCTTAGTCAATTACTCAAGAGTTTAAAGATACTGAAAATATTTCTACATATTACTGATCGAACCAATTTAAAAAAATTAAAATAATCGACATGATAAAACTTTCACTGGAGTAACGGAATTTAATTTAATTTTTAGTTTTAATACTTAATAACAAATATATCATGACTTACAATCTTTTAACACTTTTCCTGTAGGAAACTACCTCAAGCTAGTAACAAATGTGTGATTTTTCTACCAGAATAATATTTTGACCATTTTACATATATTTCATGCTTTTTGAAAGGAGACGAACAATTTAAAATTTCATACAAAATTATCAAAATCAATAATGTTAATAACCGTAACCAAAAATCCCCTTATCAGTTTTTTTAGAATTTTTATATTTTTAATTATCCCTCCACCCTTCTTCATTCATTTTTAAACTGGGGGATAAAAATTGAAATAAGTCCCACGCCCTTTATCGGTTAACATACAGGTGTATAATATTAGTTGTCTTAAGTACTGAGAATTAAACAGTATGAATCTCAAATCACAAATAAAATATAAGATGAAGATGAATTTATTGTTTGTTATCGCCTTTATTGATCACCACATAACAAAAATATATAATTCTAGCAAATAATACATATATATGTCAAGCAATTAACTAACGCAACTGCCTTGGATGCGATGGTGTATCACTTGATATTTTATGTATAATTATTTAATAACAAAACAATCCTACAAAGTTTATAAAATCATTTTAAGATTTATGTATTTTTCACATCGTGTTATACATTATAGGCTCTATTATTTAGATTTTTTTAAATATAGTCATTAATGAAGATATTGATTTCGTAATTCGCAAGACTTCGTAATTCATTGTAATATGTATGATTACATACAACTATTACTAATTTTAGATAACTGAGCAACACCATGGTGTACAGTTATTCATAAAAAGAAGTTATTATTTTATTTTGTCCTTTAAAATCGAATTTGTTTATTTTTTTAAATTCGACTTGTTATTTGAATTATTTAATGTTTTTCTTTCCTGTATAATTCTAAATTTTTCGTCAAAAATATTTCATATTATATTGAACTTTCCTCAACGGCAATACTACGTATTCCATTACGCAATATAGGAGTACCTTGATCTTTATCAAAAATACGAGCATTCAAGTAGATTGTTAGTGGTGCACCCTCACTGCAACAAGTTATTTGAAATTCCTCTTTTAAGTAATGTTTTTTATTGACTAGCAGCTCAACTAATAACCTATAAAAAAATAGAGCGTTAAATTAGGTAAAAATAGTAATGCAATATTTTAAAATAGAAAAATAATTAATTATTTAAAAGTATTAACAACAACAATAAAGAGTGCCTTATTGACATTAGATATACCAGGGAAGATAATTACTTAATTTAATAAATTATTGGTGAACATAAGATTAAATTGATTATATTTGTAAAAAGATATATATAATATGCATATCCAACGGTAAGTCGAAACATAGTTTCTGTCATTATTTAAAGTATCTGCTCAAAAATCAGTTGTGGTTATTTTGAGCTCCTGATATTAAATAAAATGCGCGGCAGCACTTAGGCTATTGTGTCCGGTAATCTTACTAGTCTACCATGTATAATAAAGGTTGTGTTGCTCTCTCGTTTCATGAAGATTTTATTTGGCCCGGAGATTTACAAACAAAAATGTTTTTAGATGTTATTTTCATTTCGATTTTGCGTAAGCCTGGCGAATTAAGTACCCATTCCTGATATTATTAAAACATGTGGTGTACAGGTCTTTCAAAAAAGAGAGAACTAGATAGCATTATTTCAATCCTGATTGAGATCTTGTGTATGAATGTTTTAGATGCACAGCTTGCTTCAAGAATCATAACCCGTGTCTGGAAGACATGTGTTCAGCATTTGCGATTCACCGTTATGACGGCATCATTGATACTTTGTTTTTTTTATTCGTAAACCTCAAGTTGGTTCTCTATAGCTGGGCTAATTGTAAGACTTCTAGTGGACACTCATAATTCTTCGATGGTTCCATTCTACCAATATACTGGTATACGGCAAAGGGAGTTGGACTTCCTAAGCTTGTTTATCCGGTGCTTCTACTACCAATATTCCTTCCAAAGAGCACAGAACCATTTTCCGGTCGTTGGTTGCAATAACCACTGGAAATCCTCCTGCATAAATAGAAATTTTACGGTAGCATCGCTAAGTAGGCTTTTAATTATTATATCTCTATTATTAGAGCTGTAACGTGTTTCAAATGGTTTAAACTTTACTTTGGAGTAACTAGTAACTTTGTTTTTACCATATGCTCACTTGATACAGGATGGTTACAATACCTCTTACTTTTGTGAATTTCTTAAATGATTCTTTGGAATGTTAATTGATCTGATAATTTCGTGAGCATATCAAATACTTTATTCTTCTAAGACTATGTTTAAAAAAGGTAAAGTACTCTCTGAGATAATAAAACACGCCTTTAAATAGTTGCGATTAATGGTTGGAAATTTGCATTTTCCTATAGCGGTGGTTAGTTCATGATCATCTAATCTCGTAATTTAGGTACATTTTACAAAATAACCTAAAATATTTATTGATAACCTCATAAGACATTAAGTTTTGGAAGGTTATGAAGTTTTTTTTTGACAAGGAATTTAAACTAACTAAAGACTGAGTGCCGTACTCTGAATTGTTTCACCCTAATACGAAATCTCACATGAGATCTCACCTGAGTTCTCATGTGAGATCTCACCTGAGTTCTCACGTGAGATCTCACGTGACAAATTAAAAAAATTATAAATATGTCTGAATTGCTTTAAAACCTTAATTATTGAGCTTATCTGGGGGGTGTTACCACTAAAAAAGTGACCCCCATACTCGTAAATTGATTTCTTATTTTTTGAAATGAGATGAGATGTTGGCTTGAGATCTCACGTAAGATCTCACGCGAGATCTCACGTGAGTTCTCACGTCAGATTTTGTATTAGGGAAGCCAAATTTTTTATTTTCAATATATAAAAAAAAGCAAAAATATTTTTTACTTGTGCAGGTGTGACCGCGAAGGCAAACAAAACAGAAATTTGTTGTTTAAAAAATTGCTATTATTGCACAATCGTTAGCAGATTTTGCAAAAAAAACTTCCATTTTCAATAAATAAAAAAAGAAAAGTTAATTTTTGTCCAGTTTTGACTTACAGGTTGGCGAATAAATATGCTTTATTTATTATTTATTTATTCTACACAAGTAAATTGTTTAGAATTTCGATCACGTAAAATTTGAAATCTAAATAACTAGTGGTATACATTTATGCCGATTCTATTTTATTTAAAAACTTAATGCTTATTGTTTTTCTATTGATTATTTTGAAACAGTTACTTGTTATTTATTTAAAACTTTAAATATATTATAACGGTAAGCGAGTTACCGATCGGGTGAGTAACAGAAAAGAGTATAGAGAGGGATGCGCGCGCAGGAACGTGCGAGTGTCGTGCGCGAGGTGAGAAGAAGTACCGATATAGCGCGCACACGGTGTCGACATATAGGCCGAGATAACCGCCTTTTTATCGTGTTTATCGGAGAAGTGTAGGTGTAAGTGATACGGTGTGGATGCGGACAGACTTCCTCCCACACGACCAAACACGCCGAGCAAAGCCGTATGCCTCCACCACTCCAGAACCGTCCACGGAAAGGGCGGAAGATCGGGGCCAGTTCACCCAAAGGAGTGAGAGAGAAAGAGAGATAGACGGAGAGATTTATCGCGGCCATTCCCTCCGTTCCAACGTATTTCGAGCGGTGTCTCGTGTATGCAAAGGTGAGTGGTGCACCACGTTGGACCCGCGTGTCCTGTTGATATTTTCCCGAGTTCCTGTTACGGGCCAGGTGTGGAAGCGTTTCTCTTTACTTCCCCCTCTCGTGACAAATCCCGTCCGGGTAGCTAGGTCGGTGGTTCGCGGGAGCCACTTCACGAGTGAAGGCGCGCATGACATAGGTAGCTACTATGTCAGAGCTCCCTACATCAGAGGTACATACGTCACACTGCGTGACGTAGTAGCCATCAGGTTACGCAGCCGATCATTCCCGGATCGGTTGCTCATAACTCGACCGTTAATAGGTTTTAACGAATTGTTTTCGCGCTGACCTCGGGGGTAGTCATCGGTACGACTCCCCCTTACTTGTTAATGTTAATTTATTATTATTTGGTTGTTTATTTAATAAATTGACTCGACGAGACTATCTTTCTTGCCGAATAACATAAAAAATTTCGATTGTTGATAACGTTTTCTCGGTGATAGTCCTATCCTACGAATACCACCATCTCCGGCGTATACCCTAGTTGGCAATTTTGAGCATAGGGCCCAACAGACGATATTAAAGCCAAACGAAGTGTTTGTCGTTGTTAACGGCATTGCATGGGAATCAAAGTGATTCCCGGCCGCGTCGTGGGACTGTATACTTAGGTTGGTAAGTTGGGATAGATTGGGCCTGACCGGGGCCTTACATTCCCCAGTACCCTCCCCGTTACAATATTTTACAAATATATTTCTTTTATCTGAGTTGTAAATTTAAATAACATATGTACCTTTTTTTTTTAATTTATTTATTTTACGTCGCGTCCCCCTTACGGGTATTGGCGACTGATATGTACATTGCAAGTAATTATAAATCTAGTTGATTTAAAATGAACAGTAGTATTCAGAATGAACTTCACATATATATATATATATATGGGGTATTCCACGTGAAGTGGTCCGATCAAAATTTTAAAATGCACCAAATTTTGGGTACACATTGCAAATGTTTTTCAGCATACAGAAAAAAATTTTTAGGTACTGGAATCTATTTGCTCAAAAGTTATTCTAACCTCAAAAAGTGAATTTTTTCTAGTTTTTTTCAACACCAGCTGGGTTTACCGCTATTTAACTCAAAATCTATCAACTTTTACTATAAAACATTATATATATAACATTCGTTGCTAATTGTGTCTAGAATTTATCCTTCTGGGTTAGAATTTCTAATCTCAAGGTTAATGTTACATAAATTACATGTCAATATTCAATTTAAAAATAGTGTAAGTGCGCCATAATTGATTTTTTTATCCAAAAGTCTAAAAGAAAGCTTGGAGCAATACCTTTCAAATGATCTGTAGCATTTTTATGGCCTTCATTTCTATAAAAAGTTATGATAATTGAAAGAAAGACAAAAAATTCACAAAAATTAACATGGTAATTCCCATTTAAATTTTTAAAAAAATTTTGTGTGTGTGTGTGTGTGGATTTGTGTATGTAACTATACCACCATATCAGGGTTACCATTTAGGGTTTTTCTGTCCTCTATTATCTAATGTAAGTGAGGTCATACTGTGTTAGTGCAACAAAGAAAAAACACCTCTATCTGGCAACGCTGCACCATATTTTCGAAACTACTCTGTAAATATCACTCAGCTTGCGTGTGTGGTTAATTTTTATTTTCCGAATTCCGAAAAAGACTTTGGTTATTTATCTCACAAATAGTTTCTGTTTTAAAAACAATTTTCGAATTAAAAAATTAATTTTTATAAAATTTTGATAATATTATTAATTTTTTTCATTGGACCAAACGTACTTTATAGAGAATAAAAAAATCTAGTATAGTTGGGTTCGTTTTCGATTTGGAAGAACTAACAAATTTATTTTTTAGTGACGTTTCAAAGGATATCCTTTTAGTAATAATATTACATTAACTTTTTACAAACTTTACAAACATCTTTATATATATATATATATATATATATATATATATATATATAATATTGTCTATTATAATGGAGAAGGTGATAATAATAAACCAATGAAGTTTCTCTGTAAATAAAGATTTAATTGCATAACCTTGTTTTAACTAAATAATCAGAATATTTATATTTACATTATTTACATACCTGTAAATAAAGAAACGACAATTACAGCTTATAATTATCTCGTCTCTATTTACTTACAATTTGTTTTATTAGATTAAATTTATTCTTATTGTGTAACACGTGTTTGTATGTAAATTTTCTATATCTGTCCCCCTCTCTTTCTATCTTATACTCTCCTTGTAATTACTCCCTCTGTCAATACTTAGCCAAAGGTGCGCGGAACATGAGACGCGCGGGAAATTTAATTTAAAGAAAGCATCTTTTCTTTACATCTCCGCTCCCGGGGTGAAAATTCCTACAATTTTCATTCGTAATTTACATCTGGTATCGGTATTAATTTCGATACGTGAAACAAACTTGTTTCTGATTTATTTTTTCCAGTGTTAATTTTAAATATTGACTTAGATATTTGTTCTACTATGTTGAATGGTCCTATTTTTAGGTTATCTAGTTTTCTTCTGTTTAGTTTATTTCCATTTTCTATATATACTAAATCATTTGTGTGAAATTCATGGTATTTTCTATTTTTATCATAAATATTTTTATTGTAATTGTGTGATTTTTTTGTTCTCTCTAAAGCTACTTCTTTATCCTTTATCCAGTCATCGATACTTATTTTTTGTTTTAGTTGTTTTGGCAGGAGATTTGTGTTTGTGCCGTCTAATAAGTATTGAGGTGTAAAGGCAGTTACTGTATGTTCTGTTTGGTTATATTTATATATGCATTCTCTGGCAATTGTTGTCCATGCCTTTTTATGTTTTGTCTCATTTATTTTACATCTTATCTTGTTGATTAAAGTTTGATTTAATCTTTCATTCAATCCGTTTGAAAATGGTGCATTTACTGCTGTAAAGATTATTTTTACATTATTGCTGTCTAAAAATTTTTTAAATTCTTTTGAGTTTAATCCTGGGTATTGGTCTGCCAGAATTATTCCAATTGAATCAGTGTTTAGTACGTTTTTTACCAATTTAATAAAATCAGAGGAACTTTGGGTTTTAGATGTTAAGATGAATGCGTATCTTGTGAAGTGATCAACTAGTAAATGAAGATATTTTTTTGTTGACCTATTTCCTCTAAAACCTCCAATCGTGTCTATTGACATTATTTCGAATGCTTTTGTCGCTGGTCCCAAGTGAGACATCAATCCATATTTTATCTGACCTCTTGATTTATATTTTATGCATGTTTCACAAGTTTTACATATTTTTTTTATATTAGACGTTAGATTTTTTGCGGTGTAATACGGACATATCTTGTTTATCGTTTGTCTAATTCCTAGATGACACCAGTTTTTATGTATATTTTTTATTAGTTTTATACTTAGTTGTTCTGTTAACATAATTTTTGTTTTATTTCTAATTATTTTATAGAATATTCCATCTTCTTGTATTAATTTTGTTTTAATTTTTTTTATTATTATATTTTTCTCTTGATCTGATTTTATTTCCTCTAGATTTATACAATTTACAATTTGTAAAATTTCATCGTTGTTTTGGTTTTCTTCTAGAACTGGGTTTCGACTTAAACTATCTGCTTCGGAATTATTTTTTCCTGGAATGTATTTTATTTCAAAGTCATATTGGGATAAGTAGTAGGTTAATTCACCTAGTGCTTCGTCTGTTCTGGATTTTATATTTAAATTTTCTAAAGGTTTATGGTCCGAAAAAACAATAAACCTCCTTCCAATTAATCAATACTGCCAATATTTTATTGCTTCTTTAATTGCCAGACATTCTAAATAAATTGCTTTCTTTCTCTTTTGTGATTCGTTCAGCTTCTTTGAAAAATATGCTACTGGTTTTTCTTTACCATTTTTTTGTATTTGTTTAAATATTGCCCTAATACCTTCTAATGATGCGTCTGTGTAGATCCTTATCGGTAAATCCGTGTCAAAGATCTCTAGTATTGGTTGAGAGCATAAAAGTTTTTTTATATCTTGAAAAGATTTTTCGCATTCTGCGGACCATATAAATTTTTCGTTTTTCCTTAATAATTTATGTAGTGGATCTAGTAGAACCGTGCTTTTCGGTATATACTCATGGTAAAAGTTTTTTTTCCCAAGAAATTGCCTAATATTTTTTTGTGATTTCGGTGTAGGGAAATTTTGTACGGATATTAAATTATCTTTTACTGGTCTTACTGTATTATTTTCTATTATATGTCCGAGATATTTAACCGATTTTGTTGCGAAAGCGCATTTTTTAAATTTTAGTCTAAATCCTTCATTTATTATTGCTTTTAGTACTTGTTCTATATGTTTTATGTGTTCGTCAAACGATTCTGAAAATATTAAGATATCATCTATATCATTTTCTGAGAAAGTTTTTAAATTATGCTTTTTTAGGATATTGGACAAAATTCTTTGAAAGATGGCAGGCGATGTTTTTAGACCAAATGGTAAACAGGTCCATTGGAAATGTCCTTCTTGTGTAACAAATCCTGTTTTGTGTCTATCCTCGATACGTAATGGAATTGCCCAAAAAGCGGAATTAATGTCCAACATTGTAAAATACTTACAGTTTCTTGTTTTTATTATGAGGTCATTTATCAATAGAAATGGCTGAGCTTGTGATATTATGATTTTATTTAAATCACGAAAACCTATACACAGTCTTGATCCTTTGTTTTCGTCCTTTTTGAATGCTAGAGTTACTGGTGCGGCAAACGGGCTGTACGATTCTTCTATTATTTTATTCTCTAACAATTTCCCAATTTGGATTTCTATTTTTTTTTATCTTCTATAGTGCATTTATATGGTCTTTTGCAGCAATACTTATCAATTATTAAATCTATTCGAGCTTCGTAGTCTTTAACAGTGCCTACATCATATTTATTTTTTGCGAATACTGAGTTATATTTATCTATTAAATTTTCGATTTTTTCTTTGTTTATTGTATCTAAGTGATTTAAATTCGTTTTGAATTCAGCTTCATTTATATATTCATTAAAGTTTACTTTAATTTCTTTGGTTGTATCTGTCTTTATGTCTGCGTATATTTGATTTTCTTTTTTTTGATATATTTGTAAATTTTCGTCTTGAATTAGTTGAAATTTTTTTTATTAAATCTAAACCGATGAGAAAATCTTCAAAATCATCTTTTTCTACAATGAAAACATCTGCATATTCTTCTTTTTCAAATATTTTTATTTTTATCGTTATTAGTCCTTTCGTATGTCTCACACCATTGACTGTTTCTAAGGCTATTTTATTTATATCTTCTATTTGGTTTTTTATTTTGACTAATTTTGAATTTATTAGAGAGACTTGGGAGCCTGGGTCATATGTTCCGTTTATCACTAATTTATCTTCTAATAATACTTTTCTTTTTATCAATGGTGTGATTATTCGTTTTTTTGGTTCGAATTTAGTTCTACTTCTATTACTGAGTTGCTGCCCGTTATTCTAGTTTCATTTTCAATTTTGTTTTTAAACCAGCACGAATCCTCTGGGTGGTACCTAGTACCTTTGTTTAATTTTTCACAGGCTTTTTTTCTCCAAATTTCTTTTTGTTCTCTTGTCTTTCTTGTTTCTTTCTTATAAAGTTATTATTATTATTTTTTATGAAGCTTTCACATTTTTTATTTCATGTAGTAGTTCAGTGGAATTTTCACATTTTTCTTTGTCTATTTTATTTCTAATGAATTCAGGTAATCCTGCTGCTATAAGTAGTATTAAGGTTTGTGTACTGATTTTATTGTCCATATCTAGCAGTAGTTTTTCTTTTCTTATAGCATATTCAATCAAAGATCCATCTTTGTATCTATAGGTAATCGCATACATTCCTGTGCTCCATCCTTTATCAGCGAATGTTATTAAAAATGTGTCTTTCCATTCATACCATGCAGATTCATAGAACATGCGCTCCGTGTGATTTGTACACGAGACTGATTCCTTGGGTAAGTTTTTGAGAGATGGACATTTTAAATCTTCGATGTTAATTACTGATCTGAAAAAAAATATATATTGTGACGGAAATCGTCACACAATCTATTCACGACGAATAGAATATTTAAAATCCTGTTAAATGTAAGTCGTCGGACTTTACCTTTGGTATGTCAAGGCCAACCGACGACATTTGTTTACAGAATCAAGTGTACAATTACGCGCGCAATAGTACGTAGGGATGAGAGCGCGAGAGTGTGTGTGTGTTTCCCACTCTCATCCCTTTTTCGAAAATTAGGCGATTGCCTAATTAGTACGTCCCGATCCGCCGCTCGAGGCGGACAAACTTATCCGGACCGATCAAAAGTTTTCCGGCTAAGAAAAGGCGCGTGAGGCGCAGAGCCGTCGGAACCCGGATCGTCCTCGCGAGGTGAGCCACGAGTGTTTCTGGTGTGTGTTAAGGACGGGAAGTGTTGGTGTGAGTGCGGACGCGGTTCGCGAGGCACTCGCCGCGGCACAGGGCCGCCTTCCACCACCGCAGCCGACGTCGGTCCTCCGTTGCCCAGGAGGACACAGGGACACGGATCGGCTGGGCCATCCACGGGGCGCATCCCGGTAAGTGTAGTTTATACTACCCCGCGTTCCCCCCATTACCCCGAGTATATGTGCGTGTGAGTACATCGAGAGTGTGTTCGGGTACGCCGGTACCCGAATAGCGGAGATCGGGGCAAAGTCAACCGCAGGCGAGGGTATCGATCCGGTTGACTCCCGATATTTCCGCCCGCGCGAAGTAACATTGTCGCGGCACGAGGCCTGGATGGCCCAATTGTTAATTATATTACAATAAATGTTTTATTCTTATTATTTTAATTGTTATTTCTCCCCGCTCCCGCCAACATCCTCTATTAATTTAAACAATCGTGTCGAGGCAAGGAGGATCGCCCAAATCCTCCACACCGTTCGTCCCAGCGAACTCGCGTTCCTGGCGACAGCCGCAGTTCGGATAAATAAATAAATAATTGTGCGCGCGGTATTGGGCAACGCGGCCCAACGGTTTATTAGTTATTACAATTAATTAATTTCACCCGGGCACGCGAATACCACGTCACAAATGGCGACCGTGACAGGACGTTCGGTTCGTCCTCACCGAATTTAAATTAAAGTGCAAGTTTGCGCGGGGGAATCGGAGTAAGGTGCTAGGCGGGCTATAGGTGTGTGAGTTAGAGAGATAGCGCGATCGCCTAGCCCCTTCGCGTGTATAAAGTCTTCGCAGCTGGTTTCGCCGAGAGAAACCACTGCGGCGAATTATTTTATTCAAATTTAATAAAGTGAATTCGTTCCAGCGCGGGATCTAATTTATATTTTTGTGTGAGAGTGTTTTAAAATTAGATCCTTTCGGGAGAGGTAGTTGCCCCACCCCTCCATCCCTTTTAAAGAAAATGTTAAATAATTTATTTTTCTTTTATACGGGACGCGGCGAAACAATCATTGTTGATTTTATTGTGATTTCGAGATCATATTATTTTTATTTGGCTCTCCTCCCCTCCCTGACCCACATATATTATAATATAGTAATATAATTTAAATTGTGTTTATTATTTATTACTATTTATTTTTTATAATATATGTAACATTTTATTTGTGAATAAAATATATTTTGCAACTATTGTTAATTATTTAGACTTGTTTGCAAGTTAAATAATTAACATTAAGTAACTTTGTGTGAATCAGCCGCAAGGTTACTCTTTTATCAGCTTTACATCCAGTAAAATATAATTATAATCATGTCTCGAGCTATAGTCAATACAAAGATGAACTCAACTTTAAAGGTATTGATTTTCCTGTTAATCCGAGACAAATTAGCAAGTTTGAAAATCAGAATAAAATTTCTGTTAATGTTTATTTTTTGAAAAAGACTGGTAATGTATATAAAGTTTTACCTCGTCACTTGACATCTGAGAAGAAAAATAAACATGTTAATCTGCTTCTCGTCGAAAATTTCTATGTAGATGAAGAAGAAGAAGAAGAAGAAGAACAGGTAGAAGACAAATCTGTTGAAGATATTTCTGAAGCACATAGATTCCACTAACAAGGGAAGTACATGACCTCCGGGAAACGGATCTCATCCTAACTTTGGTATGTCTTTTCTAATATAAAAATATGAAGAAAGCCAAGTTATCTCTTGCCAATGGCCACTTTTACGGAAGTTATTCGACATCCAATAATAATAGCAGTAAAAATTACTTTCAATTCGGTCGCTTATAACTCGAAAACAAATAAAGATAATCAATCGAACCAAAAACCAGAAGAAAGTTGAGTTCAAGTAGATATGGTTTGAAAAAAAAAGCTCAAATTGCTTAATTTGAAGCAAAGTTATGAAGAAAATAAGAAATTGAAGATTATTAGGCCAAAAGAAACAATAAATTTTTCATATTAAATTTTGGCCTAATAATTTTCAATTTCTTATTTTCTTCATAACTTTGCTTCAAATTAAGCAATTTGAGCTTCTTTTTTTTCAAACCATATCTACTTGAACTCAACTTTCTTCTGGTTTTTGGTTCGATTGTTTATCTTTATTTGTTTTCGAGTTATAAGCGACCGAATTGAAAGTAATTTTTACTGCTATTATTATTGGATGTCGAATAACTTCCGTAAAAGTGGCCATTGGCAAGAGATAACTTGGCTTTCTTCATATTTTTATATTATAAAAGACATACCAAAGTTAGGATGAGATCCGTTTCCCGGAGGTCATGTACTTCCTTGTAAGTCTGGATTAAAGATCTTTCTCGTCTAGTGAGAAGACAATTAGCTAATCATCGTAATAAAGCACATATATGCGATCGCTGTCTGCGTTATTTTTGGTCTGCTGATAAGTTATCAGTACATACAGCTGATTGTGAAAATATGAACGATTACAAAATTGTGCTTCCCGAAAAGAAACAAAACATTCTTGAATTCAGAAACTTTAATTTTATGAATCGAGTACCATTTGAAGTGTATGGGGATTTTGAATGTTTGTTAAGGCCTATCGAGAATGGAGAGCGCGTATACCAACAACACGAAGCATATAGCGTTGGTTTCTTTATAAAATGTAGCTTCGATGACAAGAGATCTATTTACAAGAGTTATCGTCAAATTGAACCAACAGATGAAACTCCAGCAAAATGGTTCGTTCAAAATCTTCACAATCTCGCTATGGAGTTGCAAAGCATGTATAAAAATCCTAAGCGAATGAGAGATTTAACTCTGCAGGAGGAAGCTGATTTCAGAAGAGCCATATTATGCTACATTTGTGAAAAACCTTTTACTGATCAGGATAAAAGAGTTCGAGATCATTGTCATTTTACAGGAGAGTAAGTATAAAAAAAATAATAATAACATTTTTTTAACATTAGTGTGCAAATAAATTTATTGTAATTTTTTTCTCTAGATATCGGGGAGCTGCTCATAATTCTTGTAACGTTAATTATCAAGATTCAATAACAGTACCTGCAGTTTTTCACAACTTGAGCGGTTACGATGCTCATTTATTTATCAAGGAGCTAGCAATCTGTTTCCCAGGACGAGTGAGCATACTTCCTCAAACGAAAGAAAAATATATTTCGTTTACGAAGTATGTAGATGGTACGGACGTCAATCTTCGATTTATCGATTCATTTAGATCCATGGCCTCATCTCTGGATAAATTATCATCATACTTGGAAAAGCTTGGAAATTTGGAGAAAGTTTTCCAACAAAACGATGGCTTCTCCTCTGAACAAATTGCGCTACTAAAGAGAAAGGGAGTCTTCCCCTATGATTATGTCTCCTCCTTTGAGAAATTGCAAGAAGTTAATCTCCCGTCCAAAGCTGACTTCCATAGCAGTTTGACTGATGCTGACATTACTGACGAGGATTACAATCTTGCTGAGAAAGTGTGGCAAGCCTTCAACGTTCAAACACTTGGACTGACATATTACTTTCAGTTGAAGTCTTTGAGAATTTCACATCAAATTGTCTTGAGGCTTACGGTTTGGATCCTGCCCACTACTATACGACACCCGGATTAACATGGGACGCAATGCTTAAGTACACAAAGGTACTTTTTTGACATTATTCTAACACTTATTCTCTTTATATTTATCATATATTTCTAATTATACTTTGTGTAATATAGGTTAAACTTGAACTTCTAACGGACATAGACATTCTCATGTTTGTTGAACGCGGGATTCGAGGAGGGATTACCCAATGTTGTAACCGTTATGCTAAAGCTAATAATAAGTACATGAGAGAAGATTATATTCCTGATGAAGATGAAAAATACCTCATGTACTATGACGTTGGACGGCAATTGGCTTGTTATACTATGTTTTTCGTTGAGCAAAGCTTACGTGGTCCCGCCGTTTACCCGCGCTTCTCGAAAATCGAGTCAGACTGCCGTAATACGGGTTTACGTGCACCGCCGCGTGCGAAGAGATAGGGACAGTGGGAATCTCGTTTTTCCACATATAAGGGACGGCATTACGTTCATTACACTCCCATCTTTGAAAACCAAAGCTTAGCTGCTCCCGCCGTTCACCCACGGCATGCTTTTCTTGTTCTTGCTTTTTTTTTTTCTAAGTCCTCCACGCGCATTGCTTCCTCGCTCTCGTTTTTCTTCCAAGTCCTCCACGCGCATTGCTTTCTGTTTATCGTTTTTTTTCTAAGTCCCGTCACGCGTCTCCCCTGGAATCCTGCTCTCTACCAAGTCCTCCGCGCGCATTGCTTCCTCGCTCTCGCTTTTTTTCTAAGTCCCGTCACGCGTCTCCCCTGGACTCCTGCTCTCTGCCAAGTACTCCACGCGCATT